>JANTPZ010001345.1:0-16737 GCA_025593235.1 Vachellia pachyceras | reverse complement strand
CGCTAGTAACTACATTATTTACTTTCAAAAATTTTATATAAGTACTTTCCAAATTTGTTAACTTTTTGAAGTCTCGTTTACTTAAAAAACTCCTATTTATAAAAAATGTAACAAGGTGACAAATCATGTAAATAATAATAACAATTTCACAACAATTTACATAAACTAAACATGTCACATCTCACAATCCATTAAATCTTAACAATACACCATGTCATTATTCGAACACACGGAACAAAACATAGAGAAAAAACACATAAATCTTCAGATATTTGCAATACAATAGTCGACGATTTATTTGCCCAGTCTTCTAAAGTAATAATTTTTGTTCAGCATAAATCTTGTTGTTCTTTTTACTGCACCGATCCAAAAGGTTGTTAATGTGAATGTGCTTGCATTTCTAACTGTTACATGATACTTCATCATGACATTCACATAGAATTGTACAGTTTCATTGTCAGTTATGCTGTTGACATAGTTAGCAATGATGTCGTATATTATTTTATATTTCTAGCTGTGGCCGTTTTCATTGCATCATATTCAGCTATGATCACAGCCATGGCGGGTGAAAAGGGTTGGTCAACCTCCTCATAACTACTTTGAACCTTGGAATTGAATGAGAATGAGGACTTAGGACCTGGGTCGGAGTAAACCTTTTGGGGTTCCTATTGACCTTCCTCAAGGTTTTGATTAGGATCCTCCTCAGGGTCTTCCCCTTGAGGATCATCTTGTGGGTCTTCTTGAGGTTCTTCTTCGGGACCCTCTTCAAACGGTTCCTCCTCAAAAACCTCTACAAATTTGAAAATTAAATCCTGCACGTACCTCGAGAAGATTAAATCCTGAAAAATTGGAAAAATTAGACAAAGCCCACTCTCGGGTGGTGGCACGTGTCATGCACGCGTCGCCGTGGAGGATTCAGATAGTAATACACGTCGTGTCAGACTCCACGCGCTGCCAGGTGTCGGATGGTGTGGTCCATGCCTTATACGGATGTGCCACGTGGCCTCACGCGCCACGTAGCCCCTTTTCCTTTTTTATTTGTTTATTATTTTTCCAATTTTTTTTAATTGGGCCTTTCTGGCCCAACCTCTTCCCCCGTTTTTAATTGGATTGGGCCTCTTTGGCCCAACCGGATAACAAACCTCTCCCTTTTTTGCTGATTGGGCTTCTTTGGCCCAATCTGTAAATAAACTTTTTTTTGTTGGATTGGGCTAACCATGGCCCAATCCCTTTCGGGTCGGGTTAACCTACCCGTTTCTGACCCAGTTCGCTGCCTCTCAGCCGTCACAAAGTATTTTTTTTTAAAAAAATGGTTACTGTTCATTGTCACTGACGTCCAGCCGGTCAGGGACGAATCGGGTCAGGTCCGACGGACCTGGCTCGAGTTTTCCCTCATATCTTCGCCGTTCGACATCCGTTTTTCGCATTCCATGTGTCCATTTCTTCGTTTCGACAAGCTCTACACAATGGGAGCACTTTTGTAGCCTAATTCTTTCTCTTTTTCTGAAAAAGGTGACAGAATTTGTAACTTGTTTTTCCTCCGTAACTCCGTCATCCGGTGTCTTTTTGCGCGTTCTTGGTCTTCATGTTCTTGTCTTGAAGAGTTCTACACTATGGACATGTTTTCTAAGCCTAAGGACCATGTTTTCAGAGGACCCATATTTGGATGTCTCTATTTTCGTTTTCAGTTTCATTTTAGAGAGACATAACGCATCTACTCATACATACACACATACAGATATGCAGAGATAAAACGAAATAGACATGGGACTGTGATGAAGGTAGAAATCCGGGTTTGTGGAAAACTGCAAATCGTTACAATGGAGAGTCTTCCGGATTGCATTGCTTATTTCGTTATTTATGTGTCTATAAATGATTGAAGTTGTATGGGTGCTTCATTGGTTGTCCTTTTCATTTTCATTTTGATAACTCTCAGCTGTGAGTTTCCTGCGTTCTATTCGAACCATACGGCTGTACCAAATGCTTTAAAATGCATTTTTTTTACTCATGCATCTACCAATTTCAAATAGCATAAATCAGATCAGTTTAAGGGGAATAAGAATAAACCACACGTCCACGTATCCAATTTCAAATACTCACGCATCTAGCATCGTAGGCGGGGTCCCTTTCATATAATTCTTCACAGAGCGTGGAATGAATAGGAATGAAGAAATAAAGGGAAACAAAATCGAACCAAGAAGAAGTTGGAAGATGACATAAATACCATAAACCAAAACGAAGCAAGAAGAAAAAGCATATGATCCAATCAGTTGCTCTAGAACTCAATGGCTGAAAAGAAAAATTGCTCTAAAGCTAAAGAAATCTATAGCTTCTCAGGCAACATGATAATCAAAGAAATTTTTCCAGAAAACAAGGTTTTTTTTGGAAAGACGATCAATCAAAGAAATTAAATGGAATCCTAATAATGGAAGATTAGAAATAATGAACAAAACAAATCATCCGCGCACGGAGATACCTGTCCAAAATTAGAACAAAAAAATTGAAATATAAGAGGGAAAGTGGTCATATTTTGTGAAACCTCCAAAATTTAAATAATATATTAACTCCGTTATCTTTCCAAAATTTCATGTAAAAAAATGAATATGAATAACTCAATATTATAATAAAAAATTTTCCTCAATAATTTGAAAAATTAGAGAGGAATAAATACTCCTTGCTAAATTCCTCGCTAATTTCCCTCGCTAAACTGTGATTTTCTAGTAGTGTTAGAAACTATTTTTGCCTTTTTTGTTGAACCAAATTCTATCTAATGTCACTACAAAAAAAACAGGGCTTTTGTAGTGGTTTTTTATGGCTTTGTAGCAGTTCCTAGAACCTTTGCAAAAACAACTATGGCAATAGGTTTTTTAGTGGTTTTACTAAAGTGATGCGCATATCGTTTAACCCATTACTAATATTGCATTGTTTTTGACAAAACTAGTGCAAAAAAGGAGGTGACATGGGAATCATGAGGAGATATTTGTAACGATAAAAAAACCGTTAGTACTAGAAAGAACATTTTGGATTTTGTTAGTGATGTTTGTCACGGTTATAAGCTGCTACTAAAGTATCAATTTTTTTAAAAAAGCAAAATTTAGTAGCGGTTTAATAACCGCTACTAATTTGTTAGATGATTAAATTAAATTTTGCCGTCAAAATTTTTCAATGGAGGTGGAAATTAAATTTTGTTGCCAACATATTTTGTAGTGGTTCATAAACTGCTATAAAGCTCACTTAGAATTCAAAATCTTTTACCTTCCCATCATATGTTTTACCAAAAAAATTAACACAATGAAACACATTTGTGGCGGTTCTAAAAGAACTACTATGATTCTTTACGGTTTTAAAAAATTAATTTATTTGTGGAATATTTAAATATTTTAATTAGTATTTATTTTTTAAAATATATGATGAGATTAAATTTAGTTATAAAATGCTGGTTATTAGTAACAAACAATTAATTCGAATGAGATGTTAAGTTGTTGGTCACATAAAGATTAAATACTTTACCAAAAAAAAGATTAAATAATGTTATAGGATGTATTGAAATGACTGAAATATAGACATCCTCAAAAAAAGGTAATATTAATATATTTAGAAGAGCATGATCAAATTGATGCAAAAAAATTGCATTATCAAATACATGAGAAGAAGATAAAATAATATGAAAAAGATAAAATAAGTATAAATTGTGGGAGCGAAATCATGTTGAATTGGCATTATCATATAATCTTGAGCATGAAACCGCTGCAAGGTATAGTGACAAATTATCAAAATTTTTTACTTTTACAGTGGTTTGACCTTTAGAAACCGCCGTAATGTATAGTGTGCTTGTTTGGGAATTCATTTTCCCCAACGGACACGCAAATCAATATAAAATTCATCTCAAAATCCGTAAAAATCATCTTGAAATCTGTAAAAACAATCTCAAAATCCATAAAACCATCTTTAAATCTGTAAAACTACCTTGAAATCTGTAACTCCTTTCTTCCAATAGATTTCCAGAACACACACGTGATATATTGTCATAGTACTGCCAGTTTGTAGCGGTTTATAGAATGGATACAAAAGGAAAGGCTCTTTGATTTTTGCATCGTTTTTGCTATACATAATTGCTGCAAATATTCGCTACTATTTTGGTGCCGCCTCCTTACCATTTGACACCAAGTTGGCACAAAATTTGTAGCGGTTTTGTTCCATGAAAACCGCTACTATATTCTTTCCCACGCCAGTTTAGTGATAGGTCTGCAAGTCTATAACAGTTTGACTAATAGTAACGGTTTAACTGCAACAAATTAACCGTTGCAAATTGACTATTTTTTAGTGTGTTATTGATAATTGTTTGTCTCTTTTGGTATATAGTTAAGATTTTATCTTAATGAAGTGGTGAATTCGGTGTAAGGGGAGAACTACACCCTCATAGTTTTACCATAATTACTGGCAGAGAAAATTGAAGAAAACCAAAGCAAAATGAGACTCTAGAAAATTTATAAGAACCGAATCCGTCATCATAAAAACTCTAGTTCTAGAAGAGCTTTTGGGTTAGGGAAAATTATTGGAAAATTCTACATTGCAAAAGTTATTGCCCAAAATTTATGATCCTCTTTATTTCGCCCGCTTAAAGACTATTGCATTGTTTTACAGCTAGTTAAGAACAATAATTGCACCAGCTTGAGCAAGGAAGTTGCTGAGAACAGCTGCCAAGTGAGGTGTATATTCTTGATTCCTTGGAAATAACTTCTTCGTCATGTTAATTGGAATTAACATGCAATGCGAAGATGTGTAGGCGAATGAGGGGAGAAGATCTGCAAGTTTTAAATGTTGACAATATTGGTGGGAATGGTTCTTTGAAGAATACAAGAAGAAGATATGAAGAAGATGAAAAGGAAAGTTATGTTCAATGTCTCCAAGGCGTGGGCAACACTTTCCTTTAGGCTTTATTCACCCTACCTATTCCTATATATAGGGTGCAAGTTGGGTTAACCGATGAATTTCCTGCAGGATACAATAGAGACCCTTGAGTATGAATTGCACGCCCTACACTCAAGCCAAGACAACAAAGGCTTTTACAAAGTGATAATTTATCTTTTTCGAAGTGTGCACTCAAAGAGAAAGGCAATGAGTTTGATATTGTTGTGAGAAAAATTGTGAGTAGAATTCTGTGTCCAAACTAATCCAACTAATCCGCAGATTATAAAATTTTGTCATTGTCTAGACTTGGAAATGGATCAAAAAAATAATTATGATTTCCAAGGATTGCACAGGGTGCAACCCTAGGGTCGTTCTCTCCAGAGCTAATGCGTACCAATAGTTAATAGCTTGTGATTACGTTTGCGATGCAAATGGAAACAGTTTTCAGTTCAAAATTGCTATGCACAAAAGACTAAATTCAAAGCAAAACTTGTTTTTAGTATTTTCAAATTATACGGAGGCAGCAAAAATAACAGGTTGGAGTGAAAAGATGTTGGAAAATGAATTTCCTCTTGAAAATGAGTAGACCATCATAGTTCGTAAAAGATTAGAGAAAATATCGGTTTTCGCATTAAGTTTCATAATGGAAAATCCAACAACTCGCTGCGTCAAGAATTCTATGTAATGAACTCCATTCCATGAAACCCTTTAAAAACACTTAGTGTGTGTACGGAAATCGCAAGGTGCAAAATTCAACTTAACATATCATTGCCTCTAAAATCAATCACAATGAGGAAGATTAAAGAGAAAAATAAAGATTTCACTGAATAAGTAGAGATGAGACTTCATTCTACTACGTCAAATACAAAACAACTTCAATACACAAATAATCCAAGTTTGGCTCGACCGAGACTAAGTATCTACATATAAATTACAAGTTCTAACTCAAAATCCAAGTAATCTATAACATAGATACAGATTGAAAACAAATACTCCCCTTTTGGAACATTGAACTCAGACCGTCTTCATCCTCAAGAGGAAAGGAGATGCTCAGCCACTCATTTTATGTGAAAGAGGGCTCTGAACGGATGATGGAAGGCTCATGATGGACTGATGGTGATGAAATAGAGTGAAAATAGGGTTTTGAGAGTAGAGAGGATGAGAGAAAATGTGTGTCTAAGATGAGTGAAAACATGATGTTAACCATCCAGGTTCGGATCCAAGGAACCGGGTCAGGTTTATTTTCCATTTGGAGCAAATTCTGGTGCTGACGCACGATATTCACCCCGGTGAACCTTTCCCGAGAGTTATTTGTTGGCTTGATTGAACTTTGGTCATGGTGAACTTTGTATTGCGCCTTCGTGAACTTCTCCAGAGATGTTTCCTCATGTTCTTGATGAGAGCTCCGAAGTGGAATAGCAAATATTTGAAGTATTATTTGCTCATAATGGAATTTAAGCACAATTGTATCATTATTCATGGCAAATGCACCCAAAATCGTACTAATCCAATTCAACAACTCTAATTCTCCAATTAAGCACAAAACGGTCATGAATGGGCTAAAATTGGATCAAAAACTTTGGAAATTCAAGTATGAAGGTGGTATAAATAAAGTTCAATCAGGTACCTATTGGAAACAATGTCTCTTCAATTAAAAGTCACAACCATACCACTTCAAAAACAACCATAATGACTTTTTAATGAAAAGTTGCACCTTTATTATATATAGGGATACATGACTTTAAAATTACAACTCCCTACACATCCCTTCAAATAAACTAATTAATTTTTAAATTAATTTATAAGGACACAACTTTCTAAAAAATCACATCTCTTCCTTTGAAACATCACATCTTTTCTTTTAAAAAAATTACATCTTTACATTTTCAAAAAATACCTAACATTAAATATCCGGGAATTGCAGCAACTAGGGAGGTCTCTCGAATCTGGATTGGGCCGTGTTATAGAAATGAAGGTCGTCTTTTACTTCAACCCTGATGCATTATCCTCCTTAAATCATTGCCTTGATTGCTGTTCATACCCTGTTTAAGCGAAATCTTAAAAGTGATTAATCTTAGGAAGGGAAGATAATGACTGAGATAAGTGATCTCAAAAGAAAGGTTAGACAGAAACCGGTGATTTGGTCCTTTGTTTATTTCAATATGTGAACTTGTATATTTAACTGTGAATTTCTCAGGGAGTGGAATTGATGGAAGAGAATAAACTGTTAAAGCGTCAAGTATGAAATCCTTCTCTGGTCATTATTCTTGCTTTAATGGAGAGACGTGTTCGCTTTCATCTCGTTTCTGCAATTTCTAACACAAGTTCCTAATGGTTTTGGATCCAAGATGGAACAATTGTCTAATGGCATTATGCAAGGTGTGACGTCCCTTTCAGTAATTAAAAATAAAATATAATAAGTCCACCGCCACACGTTAACATGTGGCAGAAGAGATAGTTAAGAGATGGTGATGGGGTGACCCATCACCATCAGCTTTTGTATTTTTATTAAAAAATTGGAAGTGTCAACGTTCTGATGGTGACACATCCATCTTCCACACATTTTCACACAAGCACACACCCACAGTTGAGAGGAGAGGTCGGAGGCGTGAGAGAGCGTTGGAGAGAGGAAAGAAAGATGAAAGTGGGTGTTTTTCAATCTAAGGTTCTACTTATGGGATTATTTAGATAAGTAAAATGATTTATTCTCATTAAACTTCTTTTATAAAAATTGTTCTAAATATTTTTCTCTTCCTATTGGTAGTAATATTATATTGATTAGAGAATATTTTGGGATTTGGATTTTCCTCCAGAAAGTTTTTTTTTGGTAGAAGACCATAAAATTATAGATATATTTTTATAGTTTCCATGCTGGTTCGTCAGGAAAGACTCCGGAAGCTTGAGCTACTTTCATTAAAAGCAGTGCTTCCTTCGTTTGGGTTATATTGTATTATTATATATTGCCACATTAGGGCTCATCATGAATACTCTGACTTATTTGACCGTTTGGTGCATCGATTGCTTATGTTGGTTTTGAATTTATGATGGTCTAACGCTCAATGATGGTTTCGATATTGATTAGACAAAGAATTTTCAATTGAATATTTTATTATTTGACGTTATAAGAAAAAGGACTTTACACAAGGTGATGCGGCTGAGTCGGACATCGTCAATAATGAGGAAGGTCAGTCATCAGAATCTGTCACTGTCATCTGCAACTTGGGACCCCCCTCAAGACTACGACATATCAGACACATCGCTTAAGCTCGGGTGAGTTCCACTCCCTCCAGAGAAATCATTAACCAAATAAAGTTATTCATAAATTTAAGTTAACCTTTTTTAAGAGATTAAGAAAATAAGCGATATATCTTTCATTTTTAATGTAATGATATAAATATATATTTCAGAACATATATATATATATAAGGGTTAAGGTGTGAATTTGACTCAGATTTATAATAGAGAAATGATGTCCCAATATGTTAAAAAGTTAATATAAACCATTAAAAATTAACGTTCAGTTAATATTTTAAACAGTAAAAGGCAACCTTATTATAAGGAAAAACTTTATGTTAAAATTTTCCCTTTAATTCTATAATCTATAGTTTATTTGATTTTCTTAATTTCTTAAAAAAGAGTTATTTTACTGAATTTAATTACTAATATTAACCTAATAATCTATCACCATTTTCGTTCAAGACTGGGGTATATGTTCAGTGTTCACTTGTGTTTATTAGAATATCTTAAAAAGTTTCAGATTGACTAATTAAATAATGAATTGAATGTATATAATCTCAAGTTAATTTCTGCCAAATTAGTTTAAACTATTTTAATGCAAAGACGAGTGTGATATACGCCTTTCAATCCGGGGCTAAAAAATCAAATTTAAAAACAATGAAAAAAAGAGAGAATAATGGACTTACTCTGTTTAAGACTTAAAAGAAATGTAGAAACACACATAAGGGAATATCAAAAAGTTTGCGTTGAGTAATTGAAGAATGAATTGAAGGCATATAGTCCTAAAGCAAGTCTTTTCAGGTTTATTCTGATAAAAAAAATCCAATATATATTTAGTTTTTTTAAAAAATCTAATACTAGTGAATTCGTGTCTGTAATGTTGAAAATTTTGCTGGTTGTAAATGGTTTTCAAATTGAGAGCCGTTTTTTTATTAACTTGAGCTTAGCACTGATAATAAACTACGATAATCATTACGTTGCAGGTTACCATACACTGGCTGAAGATATAATAACTTCATGGATAAACCAAGGTTAAGGAAGATTGAGGTACACATCACGAAGCCATGGTAGTTTACTAGTAAATGAAAGTCCATTATCTAAAGGATGTGTTAATATCAATCGGAAGTTGATCAGTGAGAGACGACAAGAAATATATATTTCAACTATACCATTTCGACCTTATTAACGTGATGATTACCAAGAACATTTCAAAGCTTGAGATTGTCATTACATGTTTCTCTTACCCTGCCCTGTTACATGATATTTCCACCTTATAGATAGCGAAAGTATATACAAGGAGTATAATCATGAGGAATAGGGATGAAATATTATTAAAGATTAATCGCCTATTTCCACTGAAATAAATATTTCTTTATATGATTCATTTTAATGAAAAATTGAATGGATTTTATATTAAAGATTGGCTGGCGTGAAGATAATGGAACTCTCACCGTCACCTTGCATTCGGACTTAAAAGCTTCATGTTCCCTGATTTTAATTTGTTAATCCATAATAGTACCTTCAACAGTAATTAGGATGAATTCAAGACCCGACCATTCTCATCGTTTTTTTCTAATTTGGTTTGAGAAAAAACAGGGAACCCCATTATAAAATTGAGATAATTCAATCTAAATATCCTTCACTAGCAAATGTTGCTTTATATTGTTATTAGGCATAAGGAGCATACATCAAGTTGTTTATATTTACGATGTCAAATTCATCAATCACATCTTGTTATTTGTTCTATTTTTAAAATGTGGGTTTATGGTTAAATAATAATATTTTAAAATTAGATTCATGGTGTCATATGATTGGATAACTTAGACATAATGGTTATAAGGAAATCGATCTAAGCTTCTTTTTTTTAAAAAAATATATCGACATGCATAGGTAAAAGAAGAAATCCCCAAGTGCATATTTTTTCTCTTATAAGAGATTGACTCTAAACTTGAGGTATGGAGTCTGCTCCATACCCTTTAACCTTCGAGTTAAAGGGTTTTCGAGAGAGTATGACTAAGACAGAAAAATGCATTGCAAGTACGTTAAATATAGCACTAATATTATACTCACTAGGCAAGTCAATCTTGTAAGCATTATCATTGACTTTTTCAAGTACTTGGAATGGACCATCTCCTCTTGGAGATAATTTTGACTTCCCGTTGAGCTGGGAATCTTTTTTTTCTCATATGCACCAAACCCAATCTCCAAGTTAAAAAGAACACGCCTTCTTCCCTTGTTTTCCTTGGATGCATATTGCTCATTTTTCTTTTCAATTTGTTGTTTCACACGCCCATGAAGTTGCCGCACTATTTCAGCTTTCTACTTCCCATTAGGACTTACTCTCTCATCAATAGGTAAAGATAATAAATCAAAAGGAGTAAGTGGATTAAAATCAATAATTTGTATATTAATATACACTTCTATTATATGCAAATTCAATGAATGGCAAGCAATCCTCCCAATTTTTCAAATTCAACAAATGGAAATATCTATCCAAGATTCACTAGGCACAGGTAATGGAGTGTACAATCCATGTGGCAAGACTCTAGATTTAGCCTTCTTACATATTATGCATTTAGAACAGACTCTTTGCACATCACGTTTCATTTTAGGCCAAAAGAAATGTTGATGCAAAATATCCAAAGTCTTTTTAATACCAAAGTGACCCATTAGTCATCTCCCATGTGCTTCTCTTATAAGCAATTCATGCAAAGAACATTGAGGAATACACATTCTATTTTCTTTAAACAAGTAGCCATCAACTCTATAAAACTTTTCAAATGCTTTCTTTTCACAAGCAAGAAATACTTCAGCAAATTCAGCATCAGTTGCATACAAATCCTTGATATATTCAAAGGCAAGCAATCTAGTATCTAGGGGAGAAAGAAGAGTGTACCTTCTTGATAATGCATCAGCCACTACATTCTCATTACCTTTTTTATAATTGATGACATATGGGAATGTCTCAATGAATTCCAGCCACCTAGCATATCTTTTGTTTAGCTTAGCTTGACCTTTGATGCTCTTCAAAGATTGATGATCAGTGTGTATGACAAATTGCTTTAGGCTAAAGATAGTGCTGCCAAGTCTTCAATGCTCTGTTGAGTGTGTAGAGCTTCTTGTCATAAGTTGGATACCTCAAGGTTGCTCCATTTAATTTTTCACTAAAATAAGCAATTGGTTTTCCTTCCTGCATCAAACAGCTCCTATCCCAACTCCAGATGCATCACATTAATCTCAAAAGTTTTATTAAAATCAAGCAATATTAACATAGGTGTAGAACACAATTTATCTTTAAGTGTAATTAAAGCATCATCTTGTTCTTTTTCCCATTTAAACCCAACAGATTTTTTAATGATCTCAGTTAGTGTAGTTTTGTGAGAGGAGCCACACAATTCACGACTTGTGAATAATGTTGTCCCTAAATGGATTGATGTTGATGATGCCAGCAAAATGTTCTTCTCTATGTGAACCATGTATAGAAATCTTTTAGAAAAAGTAAGACAGAATGCAACTAAAGATGAATTATTGCCGGAACCAATGAGCTTAATGAGAAAGGTCACCAATAAAAATTTAATGGCACTATTCAAGAGCAGGATCCTTGCAGCTTCTTGTGACAATCAATATCTCTCTGGTAGGTGAGATTCACATTATGAAGTCAAAATAATGGTCATTTAAGCAAATTTAATTTTCCATAGAGTGCCAAATAAATTATACAACAACATTCTACTGACACATACTGAACATATCAAAGTTACCTGAGGAATAACAAGCCCAACAAGAATAGGTATCGCATAGAGTGAACAAATCTAGATGTTTCAATTAGTCAAACGGATTTATTTCTTTCTATTTTAAATCAAATTAGTTGAGTCTGTTAGCCAATTAATAAGGCATTAGTCATCCACTAGTAATCAGGGTTTGTTATTTCTGTAGCTTTAGGAATATTACGTTGAGTTTTGTTGTAATCCATCGTCAACAAGTATCGTGGCCCTTTCAAGGCTATGGTATGCAGGAAATAAATTAATTGTTTTCTGGGCTATCATAGCAGAACAAGTGAGATACTTACATGCTCTTCTTTGGTAGAGTGTTACTATTTTTCCTCTTTCCTTTACATCTATTTTTGAAAGACCAGGAGTGCTGTGACGGGTTCTTAACAATGGGCACCATAAGAAACCTCAAACAACTCTTGTAAAGGTGCAGTAACAAAGACAATCATCACCAATTGTAGGATATATTGTTTTTAATTCTATGAATAAAAGAACTCTTGGCAGGCTCATCTAGCACTTTGCAAACTAAAAAATCAAGTTCAACTCTATTTTTGGACAAGGAAATTCTATACAAGTTACATGTACTCACATATGCTAGCAAGGCAAGAACACCACCTACTTTCCCAACTAATTTTTTCTGCAATGATATCTGAAAAATCAATTAAATAAAAAGTTAGCACATGTCATATCATAGATATATACTCTTGCCCTTAAGGAAATAAAGAAACCAATTTAAGGGATAAAAATGCCCAATAGAATTTCTTTTTCTTTTTCTTTTTTTTTAAATGACCTACAATACATCCATGACTTTACAATCTAAGCAGGGAAGCAGAAAATACAATAGTTGTAGGGACAAGTTGAATTGAGACCAATCAATTGTAAAGACTTCACACAAAAAAAAATAAAAAAAAACGCTCAGCATTTCCTTGAGTATTACAAAATACAAGCAAAAATAATATAATGTTTATGTCATGTAAGCCATGGATCAATAATGTACTAGCATCATTCCATGAACGACAGACTTGCAAATATAATGGACTTGTTCATGTTAAATGTGTGACAGAGTTAATGTAGTACATAAGTTAGATAGATAAATCCATTTTCAAGTAAAATTCTTCATCCACATGGATACAGTTATTCCATTGCCTGAACATTAGCATAGTGCAAACCAACTATCAATGAAGGGAAGATGAAGCTTGACCAACGATGAGGGAGCACTGTTAAATCTTGGAACCATAAAGCTCCACCTTGCCATAGAAGTAATATGTCTAAATTCTTCAATGCCAAATGAAACATACCATGCATATCTACCGCCATTGCTATATAATTTCTCTCCAGTAATTTCTCAAATTAAGTCTAATCACTAACGTTAGATGGGATGGCATCCTTAAAGCCAAGTCTTTATCATTTTATAATCTGTCACATAAATCCTATCCAATTAATTGGATCTTCATTGTTTATATTCAAAAGTAACTTCACAAAATATATAGCGTTTTCTTATAGCAGCACAACAACAAAGCCTTATTCTAGCAATATTTCAAAATTACAAAAAGCATGCATTCTTATCTTTAAGCCTTAAACAGTCAAAACCAGGGCGACCATCCAGTAACATCCTCCGTATGCTAGCCATCCAAAAGAAGAAACATAGAAATTGTAGATGAATTAAAAAGAAAAAGGTGAAAATTTACAAAGAGACAGTGGGTAATGAATGGTCCCCTACTACGGAAAATTGGTTGACATTATCGAAATGAAGTATCATGGTTAATTTACCATCACTTTATTCAAGTTTTCCTAGGAAAATACGACAACTCCTCTTGGAATAACCACAAATGAGATGGGCATCACATCTGTGAATTTCTCAAGGCTCATTCACACATGTGACTCTCAAGACGATGAGCTGTATATTCTAGCATAAGAGACACAACAAGTTTATTATGTCAAAGATGAGAAGCATAGAGATTGGAGCATGGTTGTTCATCTTAAGCCCATAGATCTTTATGATATGGGTGATAGTGATGAACAGTTGACACATGAGGCGGAGCCATTCCACATACTGATTTTGAAACTTCTTTTCTGAAGGAGATGATAATTTACCCCTTGTTAGAGCTGATGAAGATGAATAAATAAATCAGGTATGTAATATATTTAATTTAATTTTTTTTACAAAACTTATGTCTTTGTAGCGGATTTGAAATCGTTGCAAATGGATATAACCGCTGTAAAAATCGTTACCTCGAATATTGTAAAAATAGCCGCTGCAAAATACCGTGACCTAAATAGTTGCTAATTCGAGCCGGACATATGATAAATACTCCTTCCCCCTTTCATTTCTTACTCTACCTATTCTCTCCTCTTTGATCATTTTCTCTTTCTCTTCTTGTTTCCTTTTCAATCAGTTCGCCATTCTCATTTTTGATGCTGTTTATTTTGAAGTGTTATTAATATTTATCGATATTGTTTATTTTTTTGCTTTCAACTCAAACAAGGTATTGTTTTTGTTTGTCACAATTTATTTCTAATTTATGTATTTCATTTTATCAATTTTTTGGGTGATATAGCTTTTCATAAATTCTCTTATTTAATTTATCATACTTCTTTTTTGTATTTTTAGGTTTTTTCCTATTCATTTAATATTACATATGTTGTGTAGTTAGTAGTATTTACAAAGTATAAAAAATTTTGTTAATTATTCATTTTATTTTATAGTAAAAAAATAAGTTTCATTAACATTAAATAACTTGTTTCTTATATTTTTCAATTTTCAAAAAATTTAGTAGCGGTTTTGTAATTGCTACAAAATTCTGCGTTTTGAATTTTTTATCCACAAAGGCGAGCCTTTTGAATTTTCACAGGTAGTGGTAGCAGTTCCATAACTGCTACAAATTTCTGAATGGAAAATTGTCCATACCTCAAAAATATGGCGGGAATTTTGCATTTTAAATATAATAGCAGTTATGGAATCGCTACTAGCGACATACAATTCTTTCAACTTCTCGTATATTAGTAGCGGTTCCCAACCCGCTACAAATGTCAAACTCCAAAAGCCACGTTCTACTAGTTTAGTAGCGGTTTATTATCCGCTACAAACGTTCGCTTGTCGTTCCCTCGTTCTTCTTTATTTTGCCTCGGTTGATCACAAACACTACAAATGTAGTAGCTATTTCTACTATGCGTACTACGATTCTCATCTCATAAGGCATCTCTAAGCTCTGTTTTACTCATCTTTACTATTTCTAGGTGCAACATACTTCTTCTTGCTCTATTTATCTCTATCTGCATCTTTCTGCAAGCCATATGGCTTATCTCTTGGTAACTCTAATAATTCTTTGACCAGTTATTATTATGGTCATCTTAAGCTCTTATAACTTATCTATGATGGGCCTCTTGTCATAGAGAGGTTTTACTTGTAATATCATACCATATGCTATTGAACATGCTCACATTTAGTTACTGGCATATTCCTTAACTTTCTCTTACTTGCTAACTCTTGCTTGTTGTTGGACTTGAACTAATTTTAGTTCAGAATCTTATTATGGCTAACACTATTGATACTACTGCTGTTGCTGTGTCTATCACTTTTTTTGACTTTACTCTTAGTGATTCTATCTTATCTTTTCTATAGCAATCATTGTATTGAGCTCATTTATCTTTACAACATTGCTTGCATCTAGATAGGCTAACTCTAAGCCTTTCAACAACTTAGTATATATGGCATATATTATCCTTTACTTCTTATGTAATCAACCATAGTATCATTGCTATGTACCCAACTACTCTTCATATTCAGCTATTATCAAGTAAGTTCAAAACAACACTTCTATATCATAACTGAACCTTAACTATTTACATCATGCCACTGGTTTCATGCTTGAATACACATTTAATCCTTATGGAACATGCAATGCACTAGAATTTCCAATTTTCACAAGCAAACATCAAAGTTTGTATAAGGAATCTCTTCAATATTGACTACTTCCCTAAACCAAGATCACGATTTGGTACTCTCTCAAAAGGTTCAAGAGATCTTATTTTGTTCCCTGTAAAGCCTTCGTATCTTAGTCTAGTTCATAGTCTTCTCTAGCCTTATCTATCCAAGTTAGATGAAACTCTTGTCTATTTAAGACAATAGGGTTCTACAACTCTTGGGTATTCTCTTCCAAGATCTACTACAACTACTCAAACTTAATGTCTTTATCACTACTACAAAAAACACTTTTTACGCCCTATTTTTAACCTAATTGGCGCCCTTTTTCTGAGGGGTGTATATGTGATGGGCGTAGTAAACCAGGGCTTACGACGCCCTATATCATGAAGGGCGCCGTAGGGAACACCTTACGACGCCCTATATTGAAATATAAGGCGCCGTAAGGCTACGTTGTTCCTCAATCTTCTGCAAGCTTACCCTACAAGAAACATATAATTTCCAACAGCAATGTTCCTCAAAAATTTAGCCGTGATGCCCACTAAGCTGACACCAAACTTCAAACAAGTCAAAATCCACAATAAAATGAAAAAGGAGTAAACTGAGCAGCAAAATTCAGCAACAAAATACTTCAGCAGTAAACTTCAGCAGCAAAATTCAGCAAAATCCAGGTAATTTCGAGCCAAAAAACTCAGCAGCAAAATTCTACCTAATCCAAAAAACTCAACAGTAAACTTTGCACAGTGGTCCTTCACCTTGATCGCGTGTTTAGTTGCAGAATCGGAGAGAATAGTGCAGCAGCGAGGGGAGAATGCTTCCTTCAAATGGAAGAGATTGAAAAATTATTTTCAAGGAAAAAGCATCAAAGATTTGCCAAGCTAAACATCAGCAAATTGTCTA
>JANTPZ010001344.1:0-28846 GCA_025593235.1 Vachellia pachyceras | reverse complement strand
AGCTGGCGATTAGATGCTGATAATCATGAGACAGACCCAGAGCTGAAAAAGATTCGGGAAGATCGTGGTTACAGCTACCAGGTTTGCCATATGAATTTGATTAATTAATGCTTGAATTATAACAGCAAAGCCACACGAACATTGTGGCGGTTAACATACGAAAAGCAAAGTTCATTTTCTATGTATGACTATCCTTACGTGCTTTGTGATACTTGGAAAATTCCTTAACTTCCTCTTTGGAAAATTCTTAGTACCCCTTAATTCCCTTATGACACTATGTTTGGAAGGCCATACCATTTGATTCTCTATGTTTGGGAGGCCATACCATTTGATTCTTAGTTTATCTTGAAAGTGAAAATGATCTGTTGCTGTTGCTGAATGTCTGAAACCAAATATCTTCTGTTTGATGATCATCTATCTCTGCATTTGCACTGTAATTGAAAGTTAGGTACACTTCCTGCAGGATGTTTGTGAGGTTTGCCCCGAAAAATTGCCTAATTATGAAGAGAAGATCAAAAACTTTTTTGAGGAGCATCTCCACACTGATGAGGAGATTCGCTATTGTGTTGCTGGAAGTGGTATGTACATATTTATGCTTCATTCTGACCTTTTAGTTCTCAGGAAGGAGGGATGATCATCCTCAAGGACCTATATCTTTCAGCTGCTGATTATTTACTCTATTCCTTAAGGTTATTTCGATGTCAGGGATCACAATGATGCTTGGATTCGTGTATGGGTAAAGAAAGGAGGGATGATCATATTACCTGCTGGGATTTATCATCGCTTTACTCTGGATGAAAGCAACTATATCAAGGTATTGGTTACATATGGGCATAGTTGTACTGAATTTGCTTGTCATCGCTATGATAAATGTGTACCTCTTAACTCTTATAGTTTATCCATTCCATTATGTTGCCTTGAGCCTAATTTTCACAGTAGCTTACTTCAATACCCTGGGCCTTCTGTAAAGCATTTTTATTGTTGCGGTCTGGGGTCTTGTATATTAATAATTTTCGGAAGTGCTCACTTCAATACCCTGTCTTTTGCAAATTGTGTTTTATACGGGTAAACTTATCTTGACTTTTGAGTTGCGGTCTGGGTCTTAGCTTGAGATTGTTTGTTTCAACGTTACTGTGGTACAACTTATCTACCTTGTACATGGCAAAACTGGTCATATGGTCCGAAGATACACCAGCTCTGTTCTTGCATAAAGCTTCTTTAGTTCTTTCTGGTAATTTGTTTAGGCATCAACCTGAAACTTTAGATGGCAAACACACACATATCTCAATTTACCTTACTTGTCTTGTTCTAGGGGCGATGTTCTTGTTTATGTCAAGTTTCTTACACGATTATAAATTTGCAGGCTCTCCGATTCTTTGTTGGGGAACCAATTTGGACTCCATACAATCGTCCACATGATCATCTGCCTGCAAGGTATGATAGTGTACAGAGGTTAAGTGATGGAAGTAGAACTCATAGGAGGCTTTATTGACAGACTTATATGTGATTTCAAATTTTGCAGAGAGGAATATGTCAAGTCTTTCGTGGAAAAGGATGTTGCCAACAATGCTGTTGATGCTACTGCCTAAAGATCAACCTCTGCCGTTAGTATAACTATTATAGTTGGTGTAAAAAAACATGAGGTTTTGCTGCTAAAAATAAGGATTGAGAAAAGTGTGGGCTCATTAAATAAAGATGATGCTTATTACTTCGGAGTTGATATTCATATGTGTGTGTGTGTGTGTGTGTGTGTACATACTTTAATGCTGGTATTATTTTGCCGGTTGCTGGATAATTATGGAAGGTCTTGGTGCTTGTCCTGTGAGTAGTATCTTCATTTTCATGTTCGACCTTCATGACCCAATCTTCGCGTCCCCCTCTCTCTGTTTCCCCCGTTTTAATTACAATAATAATCCATGTAACATGAAGGGAAAAAAATTACTTATAGGTAAGAAAATCACAACTCTGAGTAGTAAATATGAAAGTTTGATTTATAAATACAAATCGCTAAATCTAACTGTAAATGCATAAAGTTGATTTCTAAATTTGAATTTTTGTTATGTTTTTTGCGTTTATAAAATGAATTTTATTTATAGCAACTTGCCTAATAAAGGGAAAAAAAAAGAAGTTTAGCATATATAGTGAAAATAATGAAAAAAGGGTATGACATTATATGATAGGAACCAACTAGAAGATGTCAAGATTGTTTAGTTAGTCCGTTTGAGTAATCAAAATCCATTCTTGCTCTTATCAAGATAAAATTCCTTTCACATATTTACCTTGAAATTTGTGTCCGTTCTCCCAACAGGCTATCCAAACAAGTCCGATATCTATTGCAAAATGCGTTTTATACGGGTAAACCTTTTGAGAGTTTTATTACTCACATGCTTCTACTAATCTCTCGCGGGAGGAAAATCCAATTATAAGGCTTGCAAGATATTGGAGTTTTTCATATCTTTTTTAAATAGAAATCACATGAATATGAATCAAATATGAATATTGATCAAAGATCAATAGCTTCCAAGAGGAAAAAAAAATAAAATAATAGTCCAATGTTATTCTTTTGTCATCCACTATCTTATCACAATAAGATAATGTTTACACATGAATTTAAATTCTTTATATTTAACAAATAAATAAAACTATATCATATAAAAAAGGAAATGCAACAAAAATAAATCTATGCTGTTATTTTATTTTAAATACGCAATATATTATTATAGAAAAGTATATAGAAATTCAATATAATAAGTTTTTACTACAATTTTTATTTGATTATTAAAATAATTTTCTGAGGAGTTAAATTGGCTTCATGTCCAGGTCAGCACAGCTCATGAGCTGATTGGCTGGCGAACGGTGGAGCTGTAAGCGTTTCACGCGTGACTCTTCTAAACGACATCGCCAAAGCACGAAGGAGCACCACTCTTGGGATTGAGAAGTCGCAGTTTTTAAGATCTGAGAAGGAGAGAAGAGCTACTGAACTACTCGCCTCCAGAATTTGTTGTGCTTGAAAAATCTTCAGTTGGGAAAAAGGGGAATAAAGAAAAGAGGGAAATTGATGGAAGAAACGAAGAGGAGAAGCGCGAGGGTGTGTTTGCTTTTGATCTGTTTCTTGTTGAGCTTTTTTGGTCGGATTGAATCTTTGTCTGTGACCGTAAACGACGTTGAATGCGTCTATGAGTATGTGCTCTACGAGGGTGATACGATTACCGGGAACTTTGTTGTCGTTGATCATGACATTTTCTGGAGCTCCGATCACCCCGGCATCGACTTGACTGTAAGTTCGATGTCAAGTTTTTTTTTTTTGGGTGTTCGCTTCCTTTTATGTTCATTGGACTTCCTCTAGATTTTATTAAATTATTTGTTGATCTGTCAATAAGTTGTTGATTTATGCTATTTTCATTAGTAACAAAAGCCGTTTTGGTGTCTTTTGTGATGGTTGAAAATTGTGACACGAAGCCCCAAGTCGTATGCTTTTTCTTTGATACTTCACCTCGAATGATTAGCATTGACATGTGTGTTCCGAATAACAGTTTAAAGGTTCTAATCACTGGGTATGCTGCTGATGCAGAACGACGGCACATGAAGTTATGGTTTTAGGCCGGGAATTAGGGTTTTTAATTCTGTCAGACGGGTTTTCATATTTGTTTGAAGGACTTAAACCCAGCTCGAAATAGAATCCAAATGGTTTCCTGTTTGATCACATCAAAAGCCACCAATTTTAATCCTACCTATTCATTGAGACTCTAATTATACTTTATTCTGCGTCTGCTGCCAATTCTGATATTTGTTTCTGCTAAATTTTCCTTTTCATGAACTCTTGTTTTGAAGCATTGGCTAGATAGTAGACACGTTTTCTGTGCATTGCACTATGCTTATGGAATGAGCCGTACTATTTATGGATTGTGAATAGCATGTCTTACTATGTATATTTATTACTCCCTCCCATAAAGAGCTCTTATATTTAGGATGGAGGGAGTATTTGTATTGATAAGCTGATGTTTGCCTAGTTGTCATTTGTTTTAGATATATTAGAATCCTGTTAGTGTTTGCATAATTATAAATTTTACTCAACATTCAACTATGCTTTGGAAAAGAGAAATAAATTGTTATGTTGACTTTAAATTGGGATGCTTTGCTCTGCAATTTTTTTTAATTGAGAAAAGCAGAAAGATTTGCAGCAAGGTCAAGCTGCAAAATAAAATGTAGAAAGTGATGACAGATGGCAGGTGATGGAGGGATATGCTAATAAGATCTCATGTAAATTGCTCGTATTTGAATGGTTGGCCTTGGTTTTCTTCACATAAAAGATTTCTTTTCCTGTGTTGTGCATTTTAAATGTCAATCCACAATGTAGAGTATGGTTTTGAGACCATGCTAATGCCTTTTGGCAATCATTGCACAGAAGCTTTTTGGAAAAATAATGTGTGCTCACAATGTTAGGAAGTAGATCAGGAGATCATGTTGGATTCTGAATGACCGTGTATGATTGTTACATATGGTTTGCGTTTCAAGTTATCCTAAATTTGTCTCAATCTGCAGGTGACATCGCCTGGGGGTAACATTGTACAAACCATCAAAGGAACCTCCGGTGAAAAGTTTGATTCTAAGGCCCCACAAAGTGGAATGTATAAATTCTGCTTTCATAATCCTCACTCCACACCTGAGACAGTTTCTTTCTACATCCATGTTGGTCATATTCCCACCGAGCATGATCTTGCTAAAAATGGTATGCTCTCTGCGTAAACAGCATATAGTACTATAGTCTATCATATTGCCTATTTAGGTTTATGGGTCATAAACTATATAACGAACATTTCCTCTTAATATAAGGTACTGATTGAAGTGTGTGAAGATTGATGTTAGTAAAGTTTCTTTGTCCCCCTTTTTGGGGCTTCCTATTGACCCTGATTGGTGAATTTGCAGAGCACTTGGACCCAATAAATGTTAAAATCGCTGAGCTCAGAGAGGCACTGGAATCTGTTACAGCTGAGCAAAAATACCTTAAAGCACGCGATGTGCGGCATCGTCATAGTAAGTGGATTTTCTTTTTCATGAACTGTGACTGGCTCATGTAGAAGTTTGGCTATTGCCTAGCAGTTGTGGCACTTTTTTTTTCTATCTTAAATGCGTTGATACATTTCATGAGTTTCATGGTATTGATGGTTCCTAGACGTCTGCTTTAACATTTAATCTTGAAATTGGTGGTAAGCAGTAGCAACAGAGGTTTATATGTTGAGATAGTCCTTTTACGTTCAATAGTGCTACATGCTAAAGCAAGAGGCAGATGGACTCCTAAGGAATTAGTGACGACAAAACCAACAGAAGTATTATATAAAATCTGGTTAAATTTTGGAAGTGATCTTCAAATTCACTACCCACATACAGCACAATAAGCCTCTAATTCATGCCATATTGCCATCATTTTGGAGTATTTAAGAGGCATATGGACTCCCAAGGAATTAGTGACGACAAAACCAACAGAAGCATTATATAAAATCTAGTTAAATTTTGGAAGTGATCTTCAAATTCTCTACGCACATACAGCACAAGAAGCCTCTAATTCATGCAATATTGCCATCATTTTAGTGTTTATTTAAGCTAGTTATTCCCTTTAAATCTGTAAGATTTCTGTAATCTATATCTGTTGCGTACAGCATAGGTTCCAATCACTACATTCATGTATCAGTTGCCTGACATTGCTGATTTAGCTAACTAGCCTTGATAATACTATCAAAACTCGATTGAGCTCTTTGGTTTTGGTTGTTTTTAACATCTTATTTGTTAAAGAACACAGCAGCTAGTACACTACTGTATGGCTCAACTTGCTATTTTTTTTACGCCTATGATGCAGCGAACGAGAGCACCCGGAAGCGTGTTGTATTCTACACTGTCGGAGAGTACCTTCTTCTAGCTCTCGTTAGTTCCCTGCAAGTTGTATACATCCGGCGGCTTTTCAGCAAGTCAGTGGCTTATAACCGTGTTTAAATCTCCTCCTCTCTCTTTAGCTCAAGGCTTTAGGCTCTTGTGTAACAATATGAACGTTGGTGAATATTATTATTTTCTTTCCTTCTAACTGCGACGTAAATCACGTAATTTATATTTTAAACTAAGGGAAAAATGATTACTTAGATTCCCTTTTTTGAAATTTTCTATTTGCAGAGTTCATTTACATTTGTGTGAATGTACCATAATCTTCATTTACAGTGTATCCTAAACCGTTCGCTTGTGCGTTCTTGAAGCGTGAGACTCACTGAAATGGTAAATTAACCAAATATATAAACATGTGGAGTGCTCAACTAACCTACCTACACGTGATGCGATCAACTTACAGACAGGAAGGATTAATGTATAATTGTGAATTTCATTTGGATGATAAATACAAACTTTCATGGCAAAATCAAATTGCTCTCCTCTTCGGCCAAAAAACTTTATCTTCCCCCGGTTTACTATTGCCCTCCGAAGCAACAAAGATGTACATCATTTCTCTTACTCATTGAAGCTGAAATTGTGAAGCCAACAGCCAACAACGTTAGTCCTTCTGACAAGAATTTATATGTGAATGTAGTTTGGTCTTGAAACTTTCTTTCTTCATTCAATGACAATTAGATTCTTCATTTTTGAGAATTTAATTATAATAGAATTTAACTGTCTTCTCCATAATGTATATTTTTTTGTAAAGAAGGACAAGTTAAATCCTCCAGTAAATTTGAGGGCATTGCGTTTTATAGTTTCTCATCTTCCAACTATAATCACATAATGGAAAAGGAAAAAATCAGATAAAAAATTGATCTTTAAATTACTTAATATTTTTAAATTTAAAGTACTTCAAAATCTATTTTTTTGGTTCAAAAGTTTGATCATATGTCACTGGAATCGATATCCTCAATCAAATCAATCACTAACGTCCATGTGCCATTTGGAAGTTGGCGGAGTATGGAATCTATGGAATTATCTGAATTTAAATTATCTAAATTGAAATTTGGAAGGTTGGTGGAAGAAAATGATAGCTCAGCGTCTCAATTTTTAGCACATTCCATAGTATTTTTCCCTTAAATGCTTCGTTGACTCGTTGTAGCGTCCTCCTCCTCCCCTTCTTCTGCAAATATCTGAAGCATCGGAAATGGAAGAGACTCGAGTGCAAGTCCCACGTGTGAAACTTGGTAGCCAAGGCTTAGAGGTAAGTTCTATTCTGTTGTCTCAATCCACAACAATCCAATATTTTTTTGTTCTTTTGATCGATTCGATTTATGGCTTCGCATATCTGTTGTTATGAGAATCAGTTTAATAATAAGATGAAATAGCTCTGTTTCAGTAGCATTGAGGATCAACAGTCTGACAATGCCAGGCAATCGCAGAGAATTCTGTCTTGATCAAATATTCTAAATGTGATCTTCCCACAATTAATCTCAGCTCAAAAGAGGTTTATGTAGCAGAAACAAATATTAATCTAAAAACAGCTATTTGACTTTCATCACTTGATATAAAAAGCACTTAAAAGTAGACTAATCATAAGTTCTGTCAGAGATTTTCTAACTTCAGTCATCTCTTGTCATATAATCCTCTCAGAGCACTGAGAACACCATATAGCATTAAACCTATGGAAGTTCAAAATTTGATCGAAAGGTTTAGGTAGGAAGTGGAAATGGAGAGAAGACAAGCCCCTTTTGATCATTAAAAGAAATTTCACCAACCAATTAACTCCAATATCTGGTAAAATTCATTAGTCATTATCAAATTGCTTCATCTAAATAGAAAGAGAATCCTTCTCCCTTTGTGTATGAAAATGTGTTGGTCTTGGTTGACCAAAGTAATGTGAGAGTAATTTTGTCTTAAAGTTGCAGAAGCCCGTTTCCAAACATAAGAACCAAAAGGGGCTTGGTATTCTGTTATATGACCTCTTGTGGAAAGTTAATGAGAAATTAAGTGCTTCTTATTGGTTGTATCAAACAATGAAATGCAGGTCTCCAGGCTGGGTTTTGGATGTGGGGGGCTATCAGGAATTTACAATGCCCCTCTCTCACATGAAGCTGGGTACTCAGTTATTAAGGAAGTATTCAATAAAGGTATAACCTTTTTTGATACATCTGATCTTTATGGAGATCGACATGATAACGAAATCATGGTTGGCAAGGTATTGCACATTCTGCCTTACTATTAGTATGTTTTCAATCTTAAATTCACTAAGATGCCCTTATGATTGTCTAAAGAAAATATTTGATTTTGTGAAAAGATTAGGACCACTTATGAGTTCTGACCACAAGAAGAAAGTAAGATCATAGTGCTTAATATAATTTTTAAATCTGCAATGACATGTACTTGTGCCCCATGAACTAGTTTATGACATTAGTATTTGTTTGTGGCCATCATCGAAATAGAAAATTAGCTTTAAATATAATTTCATTTATATCTGAGAATGATATACACTGAGGTCAGTGCAACTTTATGTCATTGTTGATGCTTTTTCATCATACAACAGGCTTTAAAAGAACTCCCTCGAGAGAGAGTCCAATTGGCTACAAAATTTGGTATTATTATGTCTGATGGGTTGCAATTCAGTGTAAGAGGTACCCCTGAATATGTAAGGGAGTGCTGTGAAGCTAGTCTTAAACGACTTGATGTCGATTATATTGATTTATACTATCAGCATCGAATTGATACTTCCGTGCCAATTGAGGACACTGTAAGAAATTTTAGATGCATTTCTTCTGTTATCTGTAATACATAACCTTTCCGCCATTCCTAATCAGTGGCTGTTCGTTTGGGGTACAATGATCTGAACAAGGAAGATAGGGGAGCTTAAAAAGCTGGTAAATGAAGGGAAGATAAGATATATTGGGTTGTCAGAGGCTAATGCTGATACCATACGGAGAGCACATGCTGTCCATCCTATCACTGCTTTGCAAATGGAATATTCTTTGTGGACCCGTGACATTGAAGAAGAGATTATTCCCCTTTGCAGGTTTTTAGATGGATTACTTTTATCTTCTTGTTAGATTTCTTATCTGACTTTCTTAGACACTGTTTGAGTTAGTGATTAGTTGCAACATATCTGAATAAAAATTGTTACAGTAACTCGCATTGAGGTCTTGAAGTTTTAGAATACACACTCACATTGTAATAGTGGATAGGTTGAATGGTAAAGGACTCAACACCTCTTAAGGTTCAGTGTTCTAACCTTTGTGCAGGGAAGAAATCATTAATCGTGTTGGAAGAGGTCCACCTTTTTGGACATGACAATGCTCAAATTATTTTGGTAGTAATCCATGTCAGATTCGACTTTCACTTATATGCGAACTCCCTTCTATTAAGATAATCATTAGCCGAGCTAACACTATATGCACTTTAACTCCTTGAATACTCTCCCAATAGCCGTATTCATTGTGGCATGAATGGTTAAATCAATAGACCGATCTGTTGACTGTTATGGTTATTTAGTTTAGGTTCCTTCATATTAATAACTGCAGGATTCAGACATTTAAGATAACTAATTTGTAACACTGAGCCTTTTTTTTTTAAATGAAATAACCAAGTTTATAATTCTAGGGATCCCGGAAGGACTGATATGGAAATGAGTTGCTATTTTTGGAGACTTACTCTTTTGTTATCTTTGGCCAAGACTAAATGATAGATCTAGCAATTGAGGAATCAAATTATGAGTCTAGTCCAGCACAAATCATCAAAAGGCCAAGTATTACTTATAAAATAAAAGAGGCTACAGAAATATTGTATCATCTAGTCAAATCTTTAGTTATCTTACTCAATTTTTTTTTAAACTTGCAGAGAACTAGGAATTGGGATAGTGGCATATAGCCCTCTTGGTCGAGGTTTTTTTGCGGGTAAGGCAGTGGTGGAAAGTTTACCTCGTCAAAGTTTATTGGTATACCCCCAATTTTAAATTTTCATGAATTTGCATTTTTATATGATAATACCACAAATGAGAAATGCCTATAAGAGTAACTATAGTTATGTACATGTTTTCAATTCGCATGAATTTTTTCTTTTCTTTGTAATAGGCAATTCATCCAAGGTTCAATGGAGAAAATTTGGAGAAGAACAAGCTCTTTTACAGGCGACTTTCTGACTTGGCTTCTAAATATGCATGCACTCCTGCTCAATTAGCTCTCGCATGGCTTCTGCATCAGGGGAACGATATAGTTCCCATCCCAGGTAATATCACCTGCTTATTAAATAGTAACACTTCACTGTTTCCAATAAAAGAAAAGAAGTTAATAGTTGGGTTAGAGCTAGAAATATGAACAAAACTATTCTTGAACCTCAATCATGAAGTATTCTGTATCTGAATTTCTATGATTAAGTGGTCAACCTGAGCTTTCACTTGAGAGTAAAGTAGTATTTGAGTCAATCTAATATATAAAAAAATGTTCCACCCAGCCGATCCTCCTTAGCCAGCTCCAACCCCTGCATAAGATACATATCATTATTCATTTTTCCGTTCCTAAGGAAATCATGGCTTCAAGTCAGGGACACCTTTTCTTTCGTGGATTCTGACAATGTACATGTGGCTTTGTGCCTTTTCCACATCAGTATGATAAGTGGTGACCTTCATCTAAATTATACAACAGCTATATCTAATCACATAGTTAGCTTGAGAATTACGTGACTATTTTCAAATTTCAAACACCTCTCCCCCTGCCAATTTTCATTCTGGCTATTCATTCAATTTTCAACTCTGCCCAAAAGGTTTCATTTTCCAATGACCCTGAGATAATCCAAAATCCCGCCTTTTCTTTTTTCTTCCTCTTTATTTCAAATTCAAATTTTAAATCTCATGCCTCATTAATACATCTAACTCTACTTTTTCAATTGTTCATGATCACCCACCCCAAAACCTTACGACTCATTAATTTGGTTGAGGAGGGAGTGTTTGATTTATATTCCTAGACATTTTCCCCCTTTTCCTCTTCTTCATCAATTCATCCTCTTGTAGTACCTGTAATAATCCTGTCAATTATGATACAGTTGATGTAAATCCGATATGCATCATTTTGATGAAATATGATTGCTTTAGGGACAACTAAAGTCAAGAACCTTGAGAACAACATTGGATCTCTGACAGTTAAGCTTACAAATGAAGATGTGAGGGAAATTTCTGATGCAATTCCTGCTCATGAATTTGCTGGGGAACGAGAATACGACATGTTCTCAAGATATATGTGGAAGTTTGCTACTACCCCTCCCAAGTAATAGCAAGAAGATGAACCGAACCTTTCTTTTTCCTTGTACAGACCTAAGAAAATGAATTATGGGTGTTCTTGTTGATATTTGGTGTAGTGTTTCACTTCTTCAAAGACCAACTTTGTCTGCCGTGTTAAATGAACCAGCTATTACGTTTGTGGCACATATGCGCAAGCACAAATTGATTATAGCGAGGGCACGAGGTTTTAAGAAGGAATTTAATAACCAAACAATCATAAAAGCAAGTAAGTGATATAAATTTGTTGTCTCTTTTTGTACAGGAACTTATCATTTCATACTATTTACCAACTTTGTCTAGACGTGAAGTGTTTGATAGCACTTGAAGTAGTCTTATTAACTACAAACCTATTTGCGTTATCGTTATAAAAGTACATTTATATCAATTAAGAAAAAACTCATTTCACATATTTATCTCTTAAACTGTAAAGTCATGTTGAAAAATTAGAATTCACTATTAATCTAAACAAGTTCATAATCTTCACTCAAGCTTGGATGATTGAGTGATTTCGTTTCATATTCCCGTGACTCTAAAAGTAAGCTCATGGTTGTTCCCCCCTTACAAAATGCGTAAGAATGCATGAATGAAGGGATATAAAGGGCTTGAATTGCTATTAACTTTATATCTATTATCATTGCTTTAATGTATTAAATGTATAGTTATTTCAATAAATATAACAAAACATTCTGATTAGAAGTGAGAGAGAACGCCATGATTTTTGGATCGATAGATATTTGAAGTCTTGGCCATATGCAGTTCGGAGCATATTTTTTTATTGGGAAAATTAATTACTTGATCATTTAATTATTGATTCATTTATAATTTAATCTCCAACTATAACTATATACGACTCAATCTCTAAACTTTTAACTATTTTATCACTCATTCACTTGTCTCTCTCACTTTTTATATTATTGTCCTTGTTGGCTACACTTCATACGGAGTCAAAAGAAATAAAATTGATTTCAACTCTGCTCCACCTCACCAAGAAAATAATGGACAGGAGAAGACAGAAGGGTAAGAGGGGGAAAGAAGAAGAAACGGGGGAACCCAGTACAAGACTTTAGACAATGAAGAATCTGTCGCTGGCCAAATATGGATTCGACACGGAGATTTAAGCGAAGGAAGCCATGGAAACTAAATGCCTATGCTCAGACATTTTAGCAATCGCTACCAGACACATTGTTGTATTTGCAGTCAACCTAAATCCATAAGCTTAATCCATTAATCTCAATCCAAATCTGATACAAACATATATATATATATTTATACATAGCATTCATTAGTCTATAACATTCATTAGCCTTCAGCACTCTCTGTGCATCGATATTTTTCTAAATGGGCTTTTCATCTCTGTTAGTAGTTAGGCATTCTTTCCAGAATCTTCATTCCCTCATTTTTGTCAATTTCACTTCCGAGTTCCATCATTCAACAATACCCTCCAAAATACTGGGTTCTTGTTTCTCCTATCTCTCCGTCTTATGCTGTCCATTCTTTTTTTTTTTTGGGTGACATGGAGATGATAATTTCATTTCTCATTATTGCCACATAGATTACTCAATATAATAATATAAAAACTGAAAAGTATAAGGAACTGAGTAATAAACAAGTTAAAAGTTTATGGGCTGAATTATGTTTAGTCATAGTTAAGGGACTGAATTACAAGTAAGTTAATAGCTAAAGAACAAAAGGATCAGTTTGCCTAGGGGACTGTCTATTCTTTTTCCCGCTTGCAGAGAACTGGGGATTGGAATAGTGACTTATAGCCCTCTTGGACGAGGCTTTCTTGCAGGGAAGGCAGCGGACGAGAGTTTGCCTAGTCAAAGCCTTTTGGTATGCGTCCACTTTTAAGTATGGTTGAATTTGCACTTCAAGGATATTTGCAACAAAATGAAAAAGTTCACATAATGTCTAGATCAGTTATATGCCTTTGATATATTGTTTCTGTAACAGGTTGCGCATCGAAGGTTCAGTGGAGAAAATCTGGAAAAGAACAGGCTGTTGTACAAACGTTTTCTGAATTTGCTTCTAAACATTTTTGATCCTATTGCACTCCTTCTCAGTTAGCTTTAGCATGGGCTCTCCATCAGGGCAATGATATAGTTTCCATCCCTGGTACAGTTACACTTGAAGCATTACATTTTTTTATTGTTATGGATATTAGTGAGCTTTAATTTGATGGTTCTTTATATGGTTTTAGCATTCTTACGATCAAATGTCCAATCTAAGCATTTTTACTTAACAGGGTAGTATTTGACCTGATATCAGAATCTCTAAACAATCAAGAACTTCAATCTTTTTTTTTTAAGGGAAAGGAGCTAGGCTATGACTAATTATTCTTTCCTCACAAATTATGTAAATTAAAGGGTCATTAGCCATTTAAGCTAATTTGATCACTGGGAAATTAGGTTCGCCTATGAGCTTCTGATCTCCATAGAATTTCATTCTTCGCCACCCCCTTCTGCCCATAAAATATATAGTGGGTGCTGGTGTTTTGTCCATCTTCAATCTCAAAAGTTGTAAATATATTAATAAAATCAATCAGAGGCCTTTACTTGATGGTTTGAACTATTTGGTGTCTTCTGTTGTTGATTGTTGGGTTTTCTGTGCCACTTGCTTAACACAATTGTACCAATTGTTTTTTCAGCATTTCTCACATTTCTCTTCTGCATTCCCAATTATCGAAGTGGAAAATATCAAGTCCATTATCATGTAAAAACTCTTAATTATATCATTTAAAAGTCATAAACAATATACTCACTTTCCTTTGTTTTCAATATAAGAGCTAAATAAATAATTTACAGATATTAAATAAATTAATTAACTTAATTATTCATAACAAATATGCATTAGTTTCCATAAAATACCCGTTTTAATCATACGAATTATAACTACCCTAATAAAAACCCCTCATTATATGCGATTAATAGAGATACTTAAAGGGGTAATTATAAATTTGGGAAGTGAAGTGGATTGAAATCTTTATATTAATCTGTGTAGCTCTTATATTTAGAGGCAGGTAGTAGTTTATTTCTTAGAACTCAAACAAAGCATAAGGCCTATACTAGTGTATTACCTATTTCTTTGTAACTGTTCTTCATGGATCTATTCATTTATCTATGACCTAGTGAGTTTTTAATGATTAAAAAGGAAGTTATTGACTTGTTGTAAACAAGAGATTGCATCAATTCTTCTGATGCAGTCCTTATTCATGAATGACTTCAATACCAAATGGGACAATAAAAGTTAAGAACCTTGAAAACAACATTGCATCTCTAGGCGTGAAGCTGACAGATGAAGCAGTGAGGGAAATTTCTGATGTTGTTCCTGCTTGTGAAGTTGCTGGAGAAAGAGAAGTTGATATTTTCACCAAATTTAGTTCGAGATTTGCAACTACCCCACCAAAGTGATTGCTGGTTATTGAGATGAACTGAACCTTAATTATTTTAGCATACTTTTAATCCACACACACACAAATTTATGTGTCCATGAAATAGTGCTTGTATTGGATTACGATTTCAATCATACGAGAGACATCATTTGTATAGTGATCTTAATTAAAAAAGGACTATCTATATCTAATCTAAATAGTTCAAATCAAATGTGCATGAACGTGAATGTATCTAAGAAGGATAATTACACTAAGATTCAACATTTTAAGATGTCAACTAAGAACTTTAGTCCTTTTATTGATTTGACAGTCTCCCTCATTTGATCAGGACAGGTTCTTTTTTTTTTTTTTAAACTTGGTAACACTTAGAACCAATTAAGATAAATCTCAGGTGCCTTAAAGAAGAAAGAGCAGTTTTGATTTGATCGATTCACTTTGAAGATATATATTGCTTGAAGGCACACCAATCAATTTTGAAACTGCACGAGGAAGAAAGCAAGAAAGAGATTAAGCAGTTCAAAACTTCCATTGACTATAATTTGAGGTCTTGGCTTTGAAGTAATTAAAATAGTATTTAATATGATATCAATTATCAAGTTTTGCAGTACAATTTAAAGTACATAATTTCATTCTCATCACATCCTTTCAGTTAAATTTAATAGTAAATTATGGAATTATTTTTCAATTTTGTTGTATATAGAATGTATATATATAATCATGAATTTGTTCTAAAACAAAAATTACATTATACCTTATTTTAGGTTAATATTTATGAATTACTCTGGATTTAACCACTTTTTAAAAGATATTTTAGTCAAAATTCAAAACATGACTACAATGTCTGTGTGTGAGTAAAATAAAAATCATGTAATTCAACCATAAACCGTTGTTTTTTTAAAAGAAAAGGTCTGTTGTGAATTTAAATTTCAAGAATATAGGTGAACTAAGTTCTGAAAAATTTCTTGTGAAGGAAACATGAATAATATTAAGGGAAACGCACATAAGCATATGCATTAACCACACTAACTGTAAATTCATTTAGCAGATTTCTTAAGGTAATTGCCAACTCTAATTAAGAGCATGTTTAGAAGTCCGGTGGAAAATAATTTTTAATGGGTTTGAGGCAAAACTTAAATTTTAGAGAATAGATGTTGGGAGAATAGTTTTTACAAATTCTTTCTGTCTATGCCTAACTTTCCTTTCTGGGCAAATACGCCTAACGATTTTTCTGACAACTGCTCAATTAGAAGAAACAAAAGAGTCATACACTACTAATTGGGTTGAGTCTAACTAAAAATGTTAGTCCCTCATAATGTAATGAACTAAAATTAGAATTCTCATTGATAGATGTGCTCATAACTCAGTGCTTCGAACATGATTTTATTTATAAGGGGGATACATGTACTTAAAAAAAAGAGAGTTGTGCAGCACATGAACTTTGTTCTTTGTGACTTCTCATATTCCAGTTTAAATGTATAAACTCACGAATTTACATTTAAGAGAGAATGTTGGGCAATACTTTAAGAAGATATACCAATTGAATTAAGAATTGAGAAATTTTGATCCGACAAAATATAACAAGGATGTTGCTTGAGTGTATGAACCTTGAAAAATTGAATTTTTAAAGAAGTTACTTGGTGGTGGGGGAAGAACAAGTCAGAAAGTTAAAGGATAGAAGGATGGAGTTAAAAGATTGTCTGCCCATAACCATGCTACTCATAATAACCCATGAAAACTATTTTGTACCAATCAGAAAGTTAAAGGAGAGAAGGATGGAGTTAAAAAATCAATGCTATCTAAGTCACATGGAGCTCTTCGTTGTAGTTCGCTTTATGCCTGCACTGTTATATTAGGCACTGCATGTGATGTGTTTAACTGAGTATCCATTTTAAACCTTACAGTTTAAAGCCCTTTTGTTTTAAGGGGCAAGGGACAGTTCCAGTAGCCACGGTTTGCACTAGCATCTGCTGCTATCAAGTTTTGAATGGTGTAAAAGTGAAATCAATCTTTTAAAAATCTTACAATTTTAACATCTACATTAAATTGGGCAAACATTCATTTTAAAGTTAAAGGGGAAACAAACAGATTCCACAAAAAAAAAAAAAACGATGCTTGAACCAATTTAACAAAATCACTAAAATTATACCATTTTTAAAAAAATTATTTTTTTTACACCCTTCAAAACTTATTTGTGACATACGTTCATAGCAAAAAAAACCTTATTGATAAAGTTACAACTTAACCCTTCTAACAAAAATCAACCAGGTTCCAAAATATAGCACAATAGGCCCTAACTAATTTGGATTAATTTAATTAAAATGCTTGGTGGTGAAACTGCCCAGCTAATTTCAAATTAATTTATAGTTTTGATAAATTTTTTTGTTAAAATGAGGTAGATCTAGAAAATGGGATAAAAATTATTCAAAAGGAGTTCATATTTATTATTAATTTTAATAGCAACCTGAATTGGTGCCCTGTGGGATGTTAGATTGATCTGAATGGCGAAAATAAAAGTTGGTTTCGGCCAAATCCATTCTTTCGTAGAGCAATTAAATCAGTTTTTTGTTTTGTTTTGAAGTGAGGCTTGTTTAATAACTTAAGAGTTAAGACAGATACATCATTTTATCGCAGGGGGAAAATGTCACATTGAATCGAATGGCCTATTTGCATTAGAATTTGGAAAGTACGTTTACACAAAATAATTCAAAAATCATTTTACATATTTACCTTATAAATCATAAACCATATTGAAAAATAGTTTATAGCAAACACTTTAATGCGCAGGAAACCTTTCACCAAATACAAATATAAATTTCAAAAAATCACCCTTGTTTAACCAGCGTTTAAAAACATCGTCGTACTCTAAATATTAACAAGAAATAATATAAAAACATAACTACAACAAAACATTACCCGCCGTAAATAGGGTTGACTATATGGATCACACGACGCCTTTATACTCTATCGTAGGCCATATTCTTTAATAGATTATTAATAAAAAGATATCTTTTTTTAACCTATGGTGCGCTTCGATCTTCCTCTACCCTTTTTAGAGAACTTCACAGTACTTAATCCAGCCTTCTTACCGGTTCATCTAATAGCATTATTTGAACAATCTCAAACAATTCTTCACTATTTTCTCATCAATGATGGTCACTCCATTCTAGTATAATCACACATCCATTTAAAACCTATCATATCCATTTTAGTATGATCACACATTCATCTCACCACCATCATCTCAACTATTCCTACTTTTATCTCTTTAAAACCCAACATTATGAAAGCATAATAAGTGCGTTAAAAATACCCCATTGGTTAGTTAATCCCAATTATTAATGGTAAATTAAAAAAAATACCTCCAATTCCAATTATCTGGAGGTTATTGGAAGTTTGGGGACGCTCCATAGCCTGCAGCCACAGGAGAGCCACGTTGCTTGCTTTTGCCATGGGACCCCAATTCTCTGGAGCAACAGGCTACAGCACAGCATCGTAAGGGAGGGGAAAAAGTACACATGGCATTAGGAATTTACATTGTGCAGAAGAAAAGAAGAGATTTCAAGGGTTGGATGATAATTTTAAAACGAAAATAAAATATCATATTTTCATCGTTCGATTTTTAATTTGAAGTCTGTCCCAATTTTAAGCATTACCTTAAGTACTTAATATCAAAACTAGATAACTAATTTGTAACTATTAAAAAATTAATTATATTAATTATTTACAATAAATATGTGTTAGTTTTTGTAAAATGCTTTCTTTTATCGTTTATATTCAAACTATGGTCAATGGAACTTCCGTTAATACCTAGATCGGCTAAAGATGCTTTCTTTGAGGAAACAACTACAAATTTAAAAAACAAAATAAAATGAGCCTAAAGCAAAATCTGGGCAAGAGATAATATTATGTGCCATGCACCATTCAGTAACTAGGGTGTTTTAACGAGAATACCACATGTAAGGAAGACAAGTTTAAAACCGAAGGAAAAAATGCAGTGCAATTTACTCTAAATATTTAACGGGAGGGAATATTAATGCATTAAAAAAGTTTGATTTTCCCCCAGTTAAGTTAAGGATATACCTCCAATAATCAAGAAGCTAATGGAACGTTCTAGACTTCATCATATTGTGGGTGGCTCAAGACCTTAAAGCCCCTAGCTAGGCTGCAACCATTATGAACCTCAGATTCAAAGTGCATCACATTCTGGTCCATAACCGAGCCACGTCTCTTGCTTTTGGCCATGTATGGACGAGCTTACCCACGTGAACCAATGAACTTTAGGACCCCAATTCCCTACGACGTGGAGCCAAAATATCCACCACTATACTTGCATCTTCTTTTCTATATAAAGCGCACACTCTGCCACCTTCATCTACAGATTGATCACAAGTAAAAATAGCACAGTGATTTCAAGTTTTTATTCCCAGCGTACCAGTTTGGATATGGCTGCCTCATATGCTATGCAATCTCTCTTGACGAGCCCTGTGACTCGCACTTCACACAGGTCCAGGGTGAATCACCAGCTTGGCTTTCCAGCAACATTTATGCCAACCCTGCGCAGAAATGTTAGCCTAAGAGTTCGATCCATGGCGGAGGTTAATTATTTGCATCAATTCTTATATCTTTATGGACCAAAATACACTTGTGTGATGCAAGGCAAAGCTTAAATAGTGATAATCTAGTGTGATCATATGCTAATTGAAGTGACTTATCTAAGTACAAGTCTTGTGGTATTGACTGTTTCTGTAAAATTGCAGGAAGAGATGAAAGATGAGGTAACCAGCCCAGTTATACCACCAAAATCAGAGCCACAGCCATTTTCTTCTCCTTCACCCAAGAAGGTAAGCCATTTAGCCCTGGATAGATTAGTTTGCTCTTTACTCTTTCGGAAAACTTTTGCCCCTCTCATTCTAATAATATCCTTGGAATTATAAACTTAATGTCAACTATCAAGGAATTATTAACTTTATATTCAAAACAATCTTTAGGATTGGGTGACTTTACTTTCCTAACCCGAAATTATCCATTCGTATCGATGTTGGCTCTAGAGATTCATAGAAATCACCAATAAATTTTTTCCGCCTTCAGCGTTCATAGACAAATCTGGATATTATCATATAGATACTAACGGAAGAGGCAAAACAGGAATTAATCGGATATATCTAAACGAAATGAAAATCATTATTATAGTTATCACCTCCTAAACAACCGCAATCCGTCATTTTCACTCTGTGAAATGAAGATATGATATTACCCGATTGATGCTAACTCATCACCGTGAACAGAAACAGTTGAGCACAAAATTCTCAGACGTACTCGCATTCAGTGGACCGGCACCGGAGAGGATCAACGGCAGATTGGCGATGATAGGATTTGTGGCGGCGATAGCGGTGGAGGTAGCTAAAGGGCAAGACGTGTTCGCGCAGATATCCGACGGAGGCATTCCATGGTTCTTGGGGACAAGCATCGTTCTATCACTCGCATCGCTGATTCCATTGTTCAAAGGAGTGAGCGTGGAATCGAAGTCTCAATCATTCATGTCTTCTGATGCAGAGCTCTGGAATGGAAGATTTGCGATGCTGGGGTTAGTCGCTCTGGCTTTCACTGAGTATGTGAAAGGAGGAACACTTGTGTGATTTTCCTGCTTTGTAATTATTATAATTATTATTTTTAAGTCAAATATTGAAGATGTGATAATTTTCTTAGAGCACAGTCATTTTCCTATTTGCGCAACAAAAATGAAGGAAAAAATTTGCTGTTTGAAAGTGTAATTACTTTAAGTTGCAAATAAACTGAAGGATATATATTTCACCATAAACAAAATTATAAAATGGATATTAGGTTTGTGTAGAAAGATTAATTTTTTTTACAAGTGATACCATAGTGTTTATGAAATTGATATATGGAATGAGATTTGATAAAATATTTACAAATCATATGAAAAAAATTCATAACTATCGGTAAAAATTACAAATTGTTAAATAAGTTTTTTAACTCTATGCAAACTTTTAAACATTAATTTATGAATTATATATTAATAGAAATTCAAGAATTTATAATCGATAAAGTATGTACAAAGTGAGGTAAAGGTGTATAGTTAATTTGCTCACAATATTGCATTCGATTAAATTAATATATCAATCATTTCAATTACAATAATATATGTATTTAAGATATGAGATGTACCTAATGCATATATTTTTAGGGTTGACTAAAGATAAATTTAATTTAAATTAGTTAATTATTATGACATATTTTCTTAAATAGTACATTAATCTTACATATTCATATATGTTATTTAAACTTTGAACAAAAATATAAATTAAATTTTTTCCATCTTGCAATTATCATATTAACTTATATCCTTCTTGGTGATTTCACTTAAAAAAAAGTAATTCTGATAACAATCATCCAAACACTTTCATTTTATTAGAATCACTTTTTTATACCATTAAAATCACTTTTACATAAATCGAGTCAAAAATTATTTTACAAAAATTAATTTAAGCACACCCTAAATCATTGTTTACATAAGTGAAAAATGTTTAGAGAATATAAAAAAGTTTTCTAATCATTTAAGTGCAATTTATATAAAGATATATGAAAAATTAATACTTATTAAACCGTATGTAAATAATAATTTTTAAATTTCATAATCTAAATAAATAAATAAATGTGAGACCTGGTAAACCCTCTTATGTATTGAGCCTCTCTCTACCAGAGGAGATGAAGAAATTGGATTTAATGCTAGTACCAGTAAAGCGGGTCAGCCCGCGGGTTACGGGCTGGAAAACTCTAACCTGCAACCAGCCAACTTTTATTTTTTTAAAAAAATAAAGAATAAATTCTTTTTTTCCTTTTTACCCAGTTTTTCTTATAAGATTGCATATTTATGCTATTCTCTTTCAAATTCTACGAATAAGTGTTCAATAATTTTCTAAAAATAGAATTTAATATTACCCTTTTCTTTATAAAAAATATTACGATAAAAAAAAGTAAAAAATACATAAAACATGTATTTTTTCAAAAAAATAAAAAAGCAGGTTAGGTGGGCTGGCTTGCCAACCCACGGGTTGAAGGTGGCAGGCTAGAATCAGCCCGCCATCTTGACGGGACCCAACTCGTATTACTGGTACTACTTAGCTCTAAGTGAATGAGAGAAGAAATGAAGTTGGTGAAAGAATAGAATTCATGGCACGCTGTTATGAAAATCCCGTGTTTGAGAATATGTTATGAGAATAATCATGGGAAGAAAATACTTTTGGAAAAGTACAGGATACATTTATATGTGATCTAAGAAACACGTACGGTGTAAATTATTTATTTATGTTTATAAAAATAGTGTAACTAAGACTGTCCAAGTAACTCTTTCTATTAGTGTTACTTTCACATGTAAATTGTGTGACATGGAGAGTTAGTTGTGTCATTAAATTTGTTTATAAATATAATTTTTCAATGCACTTTATTTCCCATGCGTACAAGGTTACAAGACTTCAAGACAGTGGCTATACTTATATCAAATTTTTTATATCAATTATATAATAATATTCTTCAATTACATGTAATCATCTATCTTTTTATAAAATATTACCATTTAATTGTAACTTCACATAAAAAAAGATATGATACATGACTATATGCAATTAGAGAATTTAACATAATGAATATAAGTTGAAGAAAATTAAAATTTATCCATAGCAAAAATAAAACAAAATTTAAACATTACAAACCAGTTAAAAAACGAAATTGCACGCGCAAGGATCCAAATTAAAACACTAACGATTCGGCTGATCACCTTGCACGTGAGGCGCTACATCTACCCCTCTACTCTTTTTTTTTTAAAAAAAAAATAAGTACAACGACAGGACAAAGACATTCCTGAATTCCTGATTAAAAAAAACATGTAGCCCTTTAGATATGACTGCAAGATACTGATATGCATCACTTATTTATTACATGTATATCTCGTTGCTACTAATAATGAAATGAACCTCTACACACATATTTATGAACAGCAAAGAATGAGAACATCACCACCACGATTTCCCAACCACCACTATTTATGTACAGATACATATTCGCCAACAAAAATTAACAAGTCATAATATTATGGCAAGCTGGCTATGGCTCAACCTCATTTGCTGACCTCCCAACATCTCCATTTGCAACTGTGCTTATCTCCACTCCATCCTCATGTTCCTGTAACAAGTCAATTTTGCCATTGCAGCTCAATCATCAAATCTCGTTATGAACTCAAATCAAATCAATCAATACTACCATATTTAGGAAATATGATACTTGTATCATGTATGTAAAATGCAAGATACTCCCCCTAGTCCTAAGATAAGAAATTTACACAAGGAGTTTATTAAGACAATATACTACCTCTAGTCCTAAAATGTAAGAGCTAAACAAGGAAGTTATTTTGGTACTAGATATAATACATTAATTCACGTTGTCTTAAAAATTTATAATTTTTTTTCCAGTTTATTAAGGGAATTTCCTCAAGAGATGATTCCAATGCATATAATTAAAGGTATTTAAAAAAAATCAACATATATTTGTTACAAACAACTGACTTAACTAATTTTCTTAATATTCATAAAGTAGGTATTCAGCTCTTCTATTAAGAATTGAAATATGCACAAGAGTGGAAGAGCGTATAGAGTCTACTTGTTCTCTTTATCACCCATCCTAATTTTTTCTCAATAACCAGATCAAATGCCAAAACGATGTGAACATTCTAAACAGAGAAGCCACTAAACATTCACTAGATGAGTAACGATGTAACATAGGAAATGCATGTGACATGTACATCTAATAGAAATTTGGGCACGTACATCTGCAGGAAGATCAACTGGGAACAAATTTATGGCTGCTGCGTTGAACGTGAATCCACTGAAGACACAATTAATTGTTCACATCAGTTGCATGTGTGCATAAAATGAGGAAAAAGACTTAGGTAGGAAGGAAATGGAAAAACTTATAATCAACAATCAACAACATAATCCCTTTATGAGCATCTAAATCCCTCAATGGAGGATAACGTGAACCCCTCATGAAGATTATACAAGTCTAATTCTATAATAATGAACCAACAAATTGAGCTTAGAAGCAGAATAGAAAGAAGCAAGGTTTCCATGTAATCGTATAAATTCAATTAGACCAACAAGTTTCAAACTACTAGAGAAGTAAATAAATTCAACAGGTCTTAAGAGCATGTGGACAAGAATTGGAAGAAGTCATACCATCGGGATAAGGCTAGCTGCCAGACATATGGAATAAAAAATTCCTCTGGATGACTCTCTTGTTCATATGTGAAGCGCAGTTGAGTAAACATCTGTTAAACATATAGGATATGCTTCATGTAAACCGTGGAAGTAATGCTCCTCATGACAATTATCATTACATGTAAGGCGCAAATTAGACAAATTTTCTTTTTCATTGTACCTTCATCCCCTCGCCATGCCAAGACCAACAATTGACAATTATCACCTGAAGCACTTCATTGACTGACCAGTCACCATCCCCTCTTTGAGCATCCATACGACTATTGAAAAAATCTAACACCTGCAATTATTATGTTCATTACATTATTCAATCACTGAAAACATGATGTACTTTGCAAAGCTAAGCCTTACAAGTGCAACAGGAGAAAAGTGAATCTTTCTCCAGTAAAGAGTTTCAAGCTCTTGAAAAGGAGGTAGGTATCATGAAGATTTAAGAAAATACATGAAACATACAGTATAAATGTTATCAAGCAGCTCATTGAAGCGTGGATGATTCTTAAATGGCTGAAAAACTTCCTGCCTGTGCATTATTGCATATACTACCTGCCCCATTCAGATATGAAAAAAGTATCTACATGTAAATGTCATAGACTAAAGGAACCAAATCAAAATAGATGAGATAAAATCTACAAATCATACCTCAGGATTCCGAGGCAGAGCATAACTCAGGATAGCATTTATAATTTCAAGTACAAGCCTCAAGAAGTCAGTATAAATTTGCAATTCGGTTGACTGCATAGAAGGACAAAATAATTTTAGCAAAAGGAATATTGAGTTTATAATAGTTGGAACTGCAAAAAGCACGAAGACCAAATCACATACCACATCTTCTATGAGACCATTTCCTTCAGCTGAGTTGCCATTTCCAACATGAAGTTTATTGTGTCTGAGATCTGCTAATTTGTTATACCTAATAAGAAGGCAATGATAGGATCACAGTTATGCAAGAAAAAATAGAAGGTACTCTTGAATATATAAATATAAATATGGAGATAGTGCAGTATAAAGGACAAGAGATGTGCCGACATACTTGCGTGATAGCATATCAAAAAGTCCAACTAGTCTCTGCGATGCATATGCACTCACACGGTGAACATGAGGTGCCATGTTTGCCAAAGTTGCTAAACACGTTGTATGTAGATAAACATCCTATCATAATTTAAGGCACAGACAGATAATGTAAAGAAAGGACCAACAACTTCTCTAAGACTGAAAGCAAAAATACATGCCAATTGTACATTGTGCAAGTAATTACTATTTTCAATAATATGACCATGTAATTGCCATCAACTAATGAAATTGGTTGGCAGAGGGATGCGTATTCAAAACTAAACTATAAATTTCATAGATTTTATTGTTTTGCCCCTTGCCTAGCAAAAGTGGCTACCTCACCTTAACAACTCTAACTAATTTGAGAAACATTGTAGTTCTTTTTTTTTTTTTTTTTGGAACTCAAGAAATGTAGTTGTTCTTTATCAATATTGCTAACATATGTATAACCAAAAAAGATTGCTAACATATGACATGTGAAGTTAAGTGTTAAGTTTATAAAGACAAGTGAAGGTCAAAAACAACCATGAGGTGCAGTTTAGCATCAGAAGCCAATCCAATTATAAGCTTTTTGAGAAGGAATACCTTTAATTGAAATTGAGCCAGATTCAGAACAAAAAAAAAAATTCATAACAATAAAATCCATCACAATCAATAGCATTAAACTTCAAAATTACATCTGGCCAAAAGAAACTTCAAAACTGTTTAGTCAACAAACGTTAAATAATCATAAGATCAGTATACACATCCCATATGGTTTGAATTATACAATTATTCAGCCGGGAAAGGTCAGTTTGAATAAACAAGAGGAAGTAAATTGATAGCTCAACTAGGTTTAGGACTCACCCGTAATTTAGACAAATTATATTGTACAGTCCTGATAAGAATTATAATCATGAGAGAACCAAGAGATGTCTGATGGAGGAGACGTTCTTTATACCAAGGAACACCAGGCAATATCTGTTCATGTATATGCCGCATTAGCATAATCCTTGAATTTTTAGGATATAGCCCATTGCCAAAACACAGAATTTTCTTACCAGTTTATGAATGCTTGCATTAAAAGAAGAATCCTGACTGAGTATGAGAAGTATGATCAGCAACATGTAAATTTGATTTGCTGTCTTATGTGAAGCATTGTATAACGCTTCCAGAATGGGCATCAACTGTTAGTTTCAGAAACAGGCAGTTACTGATATGATAGTGAAGACATCCATGCCTCTGAATTTAAAGAGAATTAACCAAACTTGCTCTGAAAATTCTTCCACTGACTTCTACGTGAATTATATTTATTCCAAATTTGTTCTTATTAGAGTTAAGTTATGACATCATACCAATGTATCCAGATCAGTCCGCACCAGGACATACTCTAGAAAAGCAGAATTCCCCTGCAACAATGAGTAAAGCAACAGTACTGCAGTCTCATCAGCCAAGCACCTGCAGAGGAATAACCAGTTATAAAAATATAGTAAGCAGAGAATAGAAGTTAGCGGAAGAATTTCAATGCATATTTTGGAGTATAATTCAATAAAAAAATAGGAAAGAAAGATCCAGATTTCGTAAGTTAATTGGTTCAAGATGCACACAAGTAGTCAACTACTCACGTGCCAAGGGTATCAAATAATGAAGCAAAAGGCAACTTTACATGTGGACCACTGGTAGCATTACCCTCAACATCAACACGATCCACTGCAAACAAAGCATCGATAAAAATTGCTAGTCTTCATAATCAACAAAAAGAATATAAGTAAAAATAACAGATATATTACATTCAAAATCAGTTGCGTGCTCCAAGGCCTTGCAGTAAGGGTTGTCAGAAAAATAAGTTATTTCTTTCTGTAAAGCATCTGAGACAGCAATTTTGTCATTCTCATTGGCACCAAAGTCCTTGCTCAAAACACATTTGTGATAATGAATGAGAACAAGAAGGACATGGAGACTGCTATCTGCTAAAGGACTTCTTGATTCCCCAGTGCTTGAACTGATCAAATAACTGAATGGCAATAAAACGAGATTTGCTGCAGGGGAAAGAAAAGACAAAATGACAAAAGACTCAATTACTCTCCATTTTCTAAATTAAAATCTTGCAGAAATAAGACAATTAATGTTTAGTCACTATACCAGCTGCAGAACCAACTCTCTGTAAAACGCCCCTCTCACTTCCTTCACTAAAGATGGAATAAGATGCCCTACTAAAAGGGATATTGGGCCGAGTTATATAATTAAGAAGTAGTCTGCGCACAAAAGAACTAACTAGAGAGGTGTCCTGCAAAAATAACAAAACATGAACAGCAAATTTGATATCTGCAAAGATGAAGTAATTCATCAACCCAAGTTTCATGCCGCAATTTCATCAACTCACCTGAGCCATTGCTGCATCAAGAAATGGGTTCACATCATTCGGTCTGGGAGATGGTCCACAGAGAAGCTGACTTGACATTGCAATTAGCATGAAATTAAGCAGCTCCAGATGCAAGAGATGTGTGTTGGGACTAGAGTAGAAAAGGATCACATTAGGAAAAGTAATGATGCAGAGACTCAAATAAAAATTAAAAGCTCCAGCTATTAAATACCTCACATCTACTGATGTTATAAAGGTAAGCACATTCCGCATGACAAGACTTTCAATGGTTTGATCTGCATTAAGATTAAAGTTATATACATTATATAAATAAATAAATATATATGAAGTGTGCCGGAACACATTCAATGGAGAGACAGAAAATTTCATAAGAAAGCCATTCCAATAAAAAAATATCATTGAAGTACTAGGAAAATATAATCTTATAAAGTTGTATTGACATAACAATGAACGTTACGTACCTCCCAAAATATCCTTTGGTATTGATTCATTTTCATCTAGCAATAGATGTAACTCCAGATCATCACCTTGGACATTTTCAATCAAGTGCTTCAAAAATATTGAAGTGATGTAAACCGCATTAACAGCCTTTTCATAAACCACTGGTGGTACGCCAGATGCTGACATGGATTCCTGCAAGTAACATGCTAGATGGAACAAAATTTTTGAAAGATGCTTGGTGCGAGGATTGTTTTTCGCTGCAAGAAAGATGTAAGGAAATAAGCAAAAGAGTCAAATATTATATGAGCACTTCGATCCAGCATGCTAGGGGAAGAAAAGCAGAACGTTCTTATCCAATGTATTAATTCGTGAGTGTATTCAATTTTTTGAACTAAAAAATTCAACAGATAAATCACAAAAGCATGCTAAACTCCTTGATACTATCACTTTTAGGGAAAAAAATTATTGTCTGATGTATACAATCCTTCTAATTGCATTAGACCATGGTTGCTATACAATGGAATTAGCCACGAATTGAGAACGATAGCAGGCAATTGAAGCTTCCCCTTAAAACCATTATCATCCTGGTTAATGATTACGAGGAGCAAATATAATATCACTCACCTAGCAGCTCGCAGGCTTGGTGAACACGGTCCGTGGACCATCGAAGATCGAAAGGAAGCTCGAGCAATTTCTGCCAGAACTCGGAGGAAAGGGGGAAAGACTCGCCACCGACGAAGGTTCCGATAAGATACTCCGCCGTGTCCTGTGAGAATGCACCGCTCTTGCGCGGAGTTGACGGCACCGACCCCATATGTTGAACGGGTTTGACGTGCTTGACTCGGTGCCTTGGTAGTTTGTTGGGTCGTCGACTCTGATCTAAGATATACAGTAAGCGATCTCTGCGTTGCAGGCAGATTCACGTAAACGGCATTGTACAAATTGACACAGAGATCAAGAGGGCTCGATCCCGAGATGAGGAGAGAGATGGGAATTGAAAATCTGAGAAGTTCGTGAAGCACACAAAGAGGAACAGACAGAGAGATAAAGGAAGAGGAGCTTCGGAACGAAGGTTTTTGGGTTTTGAAGGGGGG
>JANTPZ010001341.1:0-19642 GCA_025593235.1 Vachellia pachyceras | reverse complement strand
TCTCAAAGAAGTAAAGAATACACAAGTATAGCCAACCACTCTCCACAAGCATTACTTAATTCAACCTAATTTCCAGCCGAAGTATTTCAGCTTCTCATGAATGACGATTTCAGATCATGATTAACACATGTTAACTTACTTGGAGTACCAATGTTGAGGTAATTATCACAAGAGTTTTATCATATGGAACTGAGTTAGCCCCAGGTGAAAAGAACATTTGGGGTTTAGCCAGCCAATGTGAGAACAGATGCAAGTGAATCAAGATTGATGGGCATGGGATAAAGATAAAAGTCATTTAAAAGATAAAAACATCGAGATCAGTGGAGGTAAGCTGAAAGTTTTCACAATTAAGAATAACACACTCAAGACACGGCTAATTGCCTAGTTATAAAACAGTGTTTCCAGGAACAAAAAGAACTGTCCTCCCACGTAATTTTCTGAATCTACTAGGAGATCTTAAAAGGGGTTATTCAAGGCAAAAACTCACCTGAGCAGCAAGCTTCTTCCCAGATAGATGTTTGTTATATACATCTTGACTATTGCAAGCAACGCTTCATATTGTGCAAACCCTTACTGAATCAACTGCTGCACCGCCCTTCACACGCTTCTGTTTCTTAGACTCTTGACTCTTTGCTCACTACACCAAATAAAACTTGTGCTCCGATACTTGTTTGACTTTGTACACTTGCATGAGAGGCTCCTGGTATGATTGCATTGGTAGGGGTATTTAGCAGATGCATATTCTTGTGCTGCTTCTTTCATGATACGCGCTTTTCAAAGGAATCTGTGCTAGTGCAGTCAATTTTCCAAACCCCACATCCCATTGGCTCATTAGCTCTGGTTTGGTTAGGCATAGGTAAGATAGCTGGGGTAAGACTAGGCACCCAGATGTCATTCCACGCAGAAGGAAAGTTTCCAGACAAAGCCGAACCCCCAAGAGAAGCATTGGCTGCCTGTCAATAACAAGAATTGTAATCCAACAAAACAGTTTAAATCTGAAACTGCTCATTAAATTGATAAAAGGAATAAGAAAAGGTCAACTCTACCTAACTACACCAAGTAATAAGTTAAGAGGGGCTCAAGCACTCACAAAAACCGAATTAGTTGATTGTCTAAGGGCTTGGTTGTCTCCTCTTTCTTAAATTTAGGTTTGGTTTCAAAATGTAGATTTTATCTAAGTACAGAAAATTTTCAGAATAGTTATTTTAGTTACAAAACCTCGGTTTAAAACCTAGATTTTCTCTTTCCTATTTTTTCTTCTTTTCGATGTCCTACTTTTTTCCTTCTTTCTCTTTCCTCTTTTCTACATTTTCTTTCTTTCTCTTTCCTCTCTCATACTTTTTCTTTCTTCTCTTTCCTATTTCATAATTTTTATTCTTTCTCTTTCCTCTTTCCTACCAACTTTTTTGCCTTGGAACCCATAAAAGCTAATAACTTCTCAAATATAAGGGCTTGTTTGGAAATCAGGTTTGAAACCTAGGTTTCACAGATTCCGAGGTAAAACCTAGGTTTTGAAAAGTGATTTATATTTGGGAAATTATAGCTTTTACGGATTCCGAGGCAAAAAAGTAAGAAAGAGTTGGTAGGAAAGAGGAAAGTAAGAAAGAGAAAGAGAGAAAAAGTAAAAAAGAAAAAAAGTAGTAAAAAGAGAGTATGAATGAGAAAACTTAGGTTTCAAACCTAGGTTTTGAAACCTAGGTTTCCAAAGTGGGCTTCCAAAACAAGCCTAACACTTTTCAAAACTTAGGTTTTGCCTCGAAATCTGTAAAAGCTATTTTCCAAAATCTATCCTCCAAAACTTAGGTTTTACCTCAAAATCTGTAAAAGCTATTTTTAAAATAGCTTCCAAATAAGATCTAAATATATGGTAATATGATCTATATAAATAAGGCATTATATGCATGTTGATTTATAAACAAAAAAGATATAATGCTGAACCTTGTTCCTACGCCGAAAAATAAATTCAGATGGTATAAATATAATATTCCTTCATAAAATATGCAATGGCTGAACCAATAATTTGTTGTTTATTCTACGCCTACGATGTAATAACAAGCTATTAGCCCCCCGGCCAATTCAAAGAACAAGGATTACATTGTGATCAATAGCTCACAAAAGTGTACTTTTTTAATTACAGAAGTAATGTACCCAAAAAAATAATAATAAAACGTACCATAGTCTAATCAATCAATATCTAATGTGGCAGGTAGTTTAAATATTTTTTTTTGAAAAATATTTTATCCCCGTTCATACATGGGTGACATTTTTTTAAAATACATGTGAATCAAAGTGAATAGAATAAAGCCAGAGTTCGCCTAGTTTTAATCATATATAAAAAATTAAACTAAACCAAAGTCATTGACTCAGTATTTTAGTTGACCAATTGTGGTTTTTTAATCATGAATTTTCAATTATTGATTAAACATGTATTACTATAAGGTGGTGCCAGAAAAATAAAATTGAAGGCACAGTGATAATTGATGACCCAGGGGGCGAACCGTCATTTTCTAAGCTTTGTTATTGTTGTTCGTTACCCTCCAAGCATCCAAGGAGGCCTATGTTATTATACAAATGTAACTATTATTTTTTTATTTTTTTAGTCTGTATTATTATATAATTTTTTTTTGGTCAAAATGTATTATTATATAATTGTAACTATATTTTCTATCCTTAGGTGCCAATTGGGACATCAAATGTTAGCTTCGTGTGCCACAGAACAATACTAACAAAAAAAAGAGTATTTTAATGAATTTTTTAAGATGGAAACCATTTTATCATCACATTTACATTTAATATCTATGTATTTTAATTAATTATTTAGATTACTCTGTTGATACGGTTAGCATTTATTACTTTGCCGCATCAGAACCCTTAACCCTATGCAAAAGATAATAATATGAATGTAATAAAATTATAGGATTTAATTAAATGAGAAAACCACGCATATATACTAAATTAAAAATTTAAGAAAAATATAAGTCAAATAATTAAGATTTGAGCTAAATTTAATTGAATAAATTAATGCAAATAATTTTTTTAAGAACTTTACTGTGAACAATTTATTGAAAAATTAAGTTGAAATTTGAAATTTATTTAAACGGCCTGAGTTTTTTTTAAAAAAAAATTAAGTTATCAGAAGAAGTTGGATGGAGCATTAAATGACCAAAATATCCTTGGGAATTGCCGCCTCGCCACGTAGTACGAAGTTGGGGAGCTTTCTCAGCGGTTAGTTGCTTGAACCAGTTGACATTTGACAAAGCAACACAACCTTATCTCCTAAACCTGATTAATAATAATTAATTGCCCTTTAATTAAATTAAACTTCAAACATCTCTCTAATATTTTACTAATTTATTCTAAAATTCCAATTCAGCACTTGCATTATTTCTAATCATCTTGAAACGTAACCGAATATATATACACCCCAACCCACCAATAAATAGACAACCAATCCAATTAAATCATAATTTTTGCACCCCAGTTTTCATTTGCCACAAAAACCCATTATGGTCTATATCATATTCCAATATTTTTAATTAAAAAGAGTCATGGTTTACCCTTGCACTTTGTTTGGAATCATGAATACAAGAAAGTTATAGTTCTCTCTCATTGCAATGAGGCTGCTGATCTTATAGCTCGAGGCTGCGTTACTAGCCATCCTTTCAAAGATATAGTAGATGAGATCATGATGATTATCTCTAGAAACTGATAGGTTATGTTTCAATATATCACAAGAGAGAAGAACGTTGTAGCAGACCATCTAGTGAAATTAGTGCATGACTTGATAGGGAATTTTTGCCTTTTTATCAACTGCCGACTTCCTTACAGCCGGTGGTCACTTCTGAACGTTTGTAATACCTTAATGTAAAGATGAATTTCAGGTTTTTAATTAAAAAAAAAGAGTTTATGGGAAGAAAGAAGCAATTTACGTCCCAGTAGATCAATTTAAGTGAGAGCTTCTCAGTGGTCCAGAGCAGCCACGTGTCCAGGTGTGTTCACACATTAATTATGATAATTACTATTAAGAGCACATAGTGATTAGCGAGAAGGATTTAACAACACACCACTTGTAAGCCAGGTGAAAGAGATGAGATAGATGGGTGGTGAGGTTTTTTATGGTAGGTGACTAAACAACCACCTTTTGCTCTCTCTCCCCTTCACATGCTTCCTTTATGTGTATATAGAAATATTATATAAAAAATCTAACCTTTTTAGTCTACAAAATTTCATAACCCATTTTTTTGTTTTTTTTTCAACACCTCATTCATTTTCTCTTTGATGCCAAGAAAATATAATTACCTCTCAACCATGTCACTTTTGGAATTTCATACAGGTAAGGCAATAAAAAGGTACATGTGAAGACAGGAATGTAATCTCACTTTGTTTCTCAATGAGGCTTAGCTTATTCTATGGACTAAAGTATGCTACAGTAATACCATATCGCCACCCAAAAAAATCAGCAACGTAAAAAAGAAAAATAAGGCTGTGAGTTCATCATAGTCTTTATGAACTGAGAGTACTGACTAATGAAAAATACAAGAGAAGTACCTTGAAAGAATTAATGAAATAAATGCAGGAACTTGTTTTTGTACAGCCTTTTGAATCTCCATCACACTCTGTTTAATCAGTTAGATATGAGGCCAACCAGTGGCTCTTGATTGGGGTGCCACCATGGTGGTGGTGGTGGGTAGTTCTCCACTTGAGTACTGTTGCTTTCTTCTTCGGCAGAAGCTGGAAGATTTAGATCAAGAAAGTCTCTGATCTCCTGATCAACCGGTTTCTCCAGCACTAGTGATGATCCTTCAGCTGCAAAATGAGACCTCTTGTGGCCACCCAAAGCTTGGCCAGAAGAAAAAATCTTGAGGCAAATGGGACACTCGTGTACTTTGTTCTTCTTGGGTTCTGTTGTAACTGTGTCCTCTTCGTTCTCAAAATTAACAGAACCACCAATTATAAGCTCTTGTTGATTTTCGACCACATACCCATTGTTGAGGTCTGTTTCTATGCTGTTGTCGCTGCTCTGATCGATTCTTGAAGCAGAGAAGCCTTTGAGCTTCTTGTGACTAGATCTATGGCCTCCCAGAGCTTGGTAAGAATGGAAGATCTTGTTGCAAGTAGTACACTTGAACTTGCCTTTCTTGCAATTTGACTTCACCTGATCAGAATCTGAGAACCTTCTCTTTGCTGATGAATCTAGTTCTGTTCCATTGGCTTGATAGTCTTGATCAGAATGCTCCAATGTCGGCTGGTTATCAAGCTCATGATGCTTCTGGTCTTTACAGTTCTTGACCAACCCATTGATGGAAACTGTTGCTTTGATCGTTTTCAACCCATTAAAAGCAGACCCAGTTGCTAAACTCTCTGAATTCTTCCCTTTCGAATTCAAATTCTCAGAATCAGAGTTGCTTCCTATAGTCAGTTTTACTTTAGCCGTCTCAGTTTTGCTACTCAGATTAGTTTGAACCACATAAGATCGAGCTTCGAAGTTTGCAGAATTGTTATCAGAGGACTCAACTAGAGAATTCAAACCACCCCAATGACCCACGTCTCTACTCAGCATCATCAAGCTCATAGCAACCTCTTCTTGTTCTTGCTCAACCTCAGAAACAGAGGAAGAAGGATTGGCAAAAGACAGAGATGAAGTCGAAGCAGTGGTCACGAACCTGGTTCTTCTTCTCTTGGATCTTCTTCTTCGGTTGGGATTATTGCCAGTGCCTTCGTTGTCTGATTGGCTATCTGTGACGGCTTTATGGCTAGCAGAATCTCGGTTCTCCAAATTGTTGTTATTGTTGTTAATGGAAGCTTTCTCAGAATGGCACTTCATGTGACCAAAAAGAGCTTTCCAAGAGTGAAACGCTTTACCACACTCTTTGCAGAATTTGTCCTCAGTGACGACCAGTGGTGCTTCTTCTTCTTCTTCTTCGGTTCTTGATGAATCTGCGAATCTCCTACTCTTTTTGGGATTCTCTCTGAGATCGTACTCCCCAACCTTACTGCTACTTCCAGCTCCGCCATTGATGACGGATTGAATCTTCTTCGTGAGTTTCTCCTCTGCTTCAGCTGAAACATTGGTGAAGTGTGACCTCATGTGACCTCCTAAAGATCTACCACAAGGGAAGCTCTTGCTGCAGAATTTACACACGTGTTTCAACACTTCTCTACCTTCTTCTTCCATCTCACACTCGAAGCAATCAATTCAAGGCAAAATCAAAACCACACAGATCAGCGAAGCCAAAATGGAACTAACTCGGAGGCCGGTCAAAGAACATCCAAGAATGCTGAAATCATCGATCCCATCAAGAAATGGCGATGAAACAGAATACCAGAAAGCGAAAATCAGCAAAAACCCAGATCAGATGAACGATGTGAATCCCCCCGAATTCCGCGGGGAAACACCAGACCCGTCTCTAGAATTTCAGTAAAATTCGACTTGATCGGTTGGGTGGAAGCAAGCAAGATCTAAAGAACAGAGAAAAAGAGAAAGGGAAGGATCAAGAGCTAATAAACCAGCTGTAGCATCTGCAATAGAGTTAAACTTGAAAGGAAGAAAAAATGGAACTTGAAGAAGTGACGGGGATGAGGGTCTGCAGTTAACCTTTGTCGCTAATGATGGCGATGAACAAGGGAACGAGAAAAAAGAAAGAAAGAAATGAGAGTGATGAGTGAGTTAGCGTTTGTTTCTGTGTCTCTCACTAAGCGGTTTCTCTCTCTCTAACTCGGAAGCTTGACCATATTTGGAGGAGAAATCCATGCATGGAAGCAAAGATAAAAGAGAGAGAACGGGGGGAAGGAGGGAGGGAGAGGGGGAGTGGTAAAGTAAAAGTAGAGGATCGCAGCACGTGTACTCAACTGAGGATACTACGCCACCACATGATCGAACGGCTGATATGGGTCCGAGTCAGCAGTGTGGGTCCCACCGGAGAGGAAGCTCCTGAAAGCTAACTGCCTCCCCTCCAACTATTCCTTCCTTTGTCTTGCTATCAAGGAAAAAGCCTCACACGCACTTCGAGTGAAGGCCTCCACTCTCCGGCCGTTATTCTTCTATTTTTGATTCTTTTTTCTTTCTTTACAAAAAAAAAAAAAATAATACATTTTTCTCAATGAAATTTAAGTGGGCCCCACAGTGTTGCTTGGCGTCCTAATCAAAGCCCTGCAGCAACCTCCCCCCGGGGGATTCTTTACAGTGAGTGAGCCGCATTTCAGGGGCTTTTTTTGTAAAGCAACTCCCACATTTTACATCTACATAAAGAGAATAAATGTAAATACAACTATTCTTTAACTCCCTTATTTCATGTAGTTTGTATTTTTAAAATCTACAAAAAAAAGGTAAATATCAAAAGAAGATCAGTCAGTTATCACAGTATTCAATTTAATTTTAATGTAAAAAAAAGTTTAAGCGAATTGAGTTTTATAATGACACGATTAACAAAAAATTCATAAAGATGTTATTAAATTAAGTTTTGGAATTTATTTCCCATTTGTATAAAAAATTAACTTTTGGAACATAAGTGTCACTTTCCTTGCATGTTATCCACGAGCAAAAAATTCATAGTGAAATTTAAATTTCATTCAAATAATCTAAGATTAAAATGTTTTAAAATGTTAGAAAGAGTGGTAAGTTTAAATTTTCCAATTCTATATGCTATTTTATATTCATCTTTTTTTTTTTGAAAAAAGGGTGTTTATCAAACCTTTTTTTCTCGTAATTATTTCTCCTTGGCCATAAAGATGCTTTTATTTATTTTTGGGACGGAGCTAGCTATCTAATTTACGCAATTACCATCACAGCATATATATATATATATATATATATATAAACCCTTGGCCGCAGCAATACAGCTAAAATTTGGCACAATTTCTTGCGTCGAGGACTTTATCATCGCATTATTAGCTACTCTACGCCTATTCCATCATTCGTCCGTACATATATTTAACCAAGAACCATTCCAAATGTTCTATGAGATTGTCAATCACTAAACTAAATATAGACATCTTCTCTTAATATAACTTTAAACATTAATTCGTTATGTTGGGGAAGACTGGCTCTGTACCTTGGATCCTCATCTTGACTACAAGGATGTTATCAACCAGTTGTATAATGTGCCCGTTTAGAAAAGCGGTAAAGAAGTACTTTTACGCAAGTCGAGGTAAATATGTGAAGGAGATTATCTCATTTTGCGGAAAAGCACTGTTGAACGTGCGTTTGGCTTTTACAATCGCTTTAACAAACAAGCCAAATGTATATACACACCTCGATGGCCAAGTATTATGAGCGTCATAATGGCTCGTTTGGTACACATAATTCATTTTGATGGATATTGATATGGAAATGCAGTTTAAAAGTATGTTTGGTATGTCATGAAAATGAGACATGGATTTTTACATGAAAAGACCTAAAACCCATTCAAAATGCAAAAAATCTTTTTTTAAATTTTTTTTAGATTTAAAATGAATTCAATGCATTTTTGTCCAATTCCATGCATTTTTGTTCAATTCCATATCTTATCTCATGGAATTGATTTCCATGCATTTTGATTGAATTGGCTTCCACATGGAAGCCAATTCTATGGTACCAAACAAGCTTTATCATGAAAATTATTTCCATTTCTATATCCACTCACCCAGATTCCATAATACCAAAAAAGCCCCAAGTTATTTCACATAATATGGGCCTTGTTTGGCAATATTATGGGGAACCCAAATGTGCGTTCAACAATATTTTTCCGTAAAATAAGATAATCTCCTTCACATATTTACATCGATTTACGTAAAAATACTTCTCTACTGCGTTCCTAAACAGATCAGTAACTGTATTAAAGGTGTCTATATAAAGATGTGTGTGGGTGCCATGTTAGCTTCAAAGGCCAAAGTTCGATACATCTAGCAGCTCAGAAATGCATATATATGAATATATCAATTAAAGCATAATATATAATAATTCGTATTATTTAAAAGCTAAACTCTTGTGCTAATCAATGCGAGTCACAGTCTAATTACGTTCACGATATATTGAGTGTTTAAGAGGCCATTCTTTTGAGAGCTCTGCTATGTTGTATTGTGGTTTATTAATCTCTTACCTTTCTCTCGAATGGTTTATTAATAATTAATTAGTTTATTAAATATTTCTTAATTTATGTTGAACTTAATATTTAATCTGAGCAGGAGGCAGTACAGAATAGGGGGAAAAATAATTGGGAGAGATTATTTTTATTTAATATGGCCCTTTTAACTATTAAAAAGGAGGAGAAATAACTTTTGCCTTTTAAACTGAATGAAATTTGTTAATTACTGTGCTAGTTTGTGCCTTCATGTGTATTGGTAAGGCTATTTACTGTGGTAATAATAGAGAAACCGATTAAGCAACGTAAAGGTGGCTTCGCATTTCCAACTAGTGAAGAAGCAATGTGATGAGCTTAACTATGATTAGCCTTCTTAAGTGTCTCATTATATATATGATCTCTTCATTTAGAAGTGAGTTTAAAATTTTAAGGAAAACATCAAATCCATCCCATTATTGAAATCTTAATCTTATCGTCACAAAATAATCTAAATCCTGACTCTTTTTTTTCTTGCTCCAAAAAGTGTTTTTTATGATAAAGTATTTATGAGTGTTCTCACGATAAAAATAAGGAAAAATTATTTATAGAGGCCCCAAGCAACATATATAATTAACCACAAAATGGTTTCATAGATTCACAAAATTACTATAAGGTTCCAGAAGTAGCTGCTGAGGTTGTCATAAATGATTTTATTATCTTTCATTAATAACCTTAGCAGCTACTCCTGGGACCTTATGGCAATTTGGTGAATCTTTATGACCATTTTGTGGTTAATTATGTTGCTTGGGGCCTCTGGATAAGTTTCCCATTAATTAATATTGTTCAAAGTATTATTAGGTATAATAAATATGGTGAAAATTTGAGTATTGATTTGTCAGGAACTAGTCCATTCTCATTAGATTTAATCTTATTATAAGTATATTTTAATTAACATGTATGTATCTCCCTTCAAAATTAATAAGAAAGTTGAAAGGATTTAAATCCACCAAATGCAAAATTCTCCTTTCCATTAAATAAGTAAGTCTTTTATATAAAATTGCATGTCACGTTCAATAAAAGCAACTTCCAAAGCTCAATATATTTTATTATCCATCGTTGACTTGTACTAATTAACCTGTAACCTGCGCTAATGAAATAGAATAGACATTCAAGTTACACACAAAGGCCTGCATATACACACATACATACATATATACATATATATATATATATATATTTACAAGAATGATAATTGGAGCTTCTAAAGACTTGTATTACCTTCCAATAGGCATGCTTTTTTTAATTAATATAAATACAAAAACAATTCTGTATCTGGGAGTGGATGAGTTGTTGCCATGATTTAATATGGGATCCATCTTTACCTGAATTTTCACTTACCCATAATCCTACTTAAAGGACTAATACACCCACCATATCACTACCCTCCACTCATTACTGTAAGTCTCGGTCGCCTAAGTTTAAGATATCGAGAAAGTTAAATAAATTGTTTTAAAATATTTATATTTAGCATTTTTTAAATCTAATTTGTATAACTTATAGACTAATACATATTAATGATACCTGTAAGTATTATAGAAAGACCATGTAACATATACTATAATTAAACAATTTATCTGACTTTTTATTTCTCCGAAATAATTAATTGTATATATTAACTATTAAGACTGAAGTATAGTATTAATCTATTAGTAAAGTTCATTACTTGTATGTGACAGCTCCTACCTAAAATTCTATATCCAAAACATCCACCCTACTCTCTCTCTCTCAAAGACTTGAATACAGTGACAATATTGGTTGTGCAAGAGTCCATATCTATCTGGATATTACATGCACACACAAGCACACAAAAAGTTGGAAGGGTGAGACAATATGATTAATGCTAAGTTTTTAAGGTGTGTGTATATGTGTGTGTGTGTCTCTATATATATATATATATATATCGGATTAGGAATCGGAGGGTCACTAATCCCTTTGATGGATCCTAAATAATAAATATTTAAGGTGTTGTTTGTACAAGCTGTCTAAAGGTTGTGATTGCCTTGTTAATATTATAAGACAAAGGCAACCTTGGATGTTAGTTCATGGTCGCTTAGCTTCCTCACTTTCTCCATACCTGCTGCCTTTATCTTATTACTAAACAATCAAGCTACATATTATAGTTAATTATATATATTTGAATAATTAATGAAGGATCAAGGCCTCGATCAAAATAAATTGCAATCCAGTAATATAATAACTTAAGAAATGAGCTCGTTCCTAATGAAAGCCGGCCGCGTTCATTTCTGTAATCAGTGGCGGAGCCACGTATTAGTCAGGGTGGGCAAATGCCCTAACTGAAAAATTTTTATTGTATGTAAATAACTATTAGAGTTTTTTGTTATGCATCCACTGATATTTAAGATTTAAACCCACTCAAATTATCTATAATAGCAAGTTTATTATCATTTACTTGAAAATAAAAAAGTTACCCCTACTGCTCTGAGATCCTAGCTTCACCACTGGCTGCAATTGTAGGATGAATGTCCTATCATTATTAACTGTACTGGTGAGAACACACACATATATAAATAATCAATAGTTCTTAAAGTAATTAACGATATAATTGTGTCCTAATAGCCGGCAACTTAGCACAATGTTTAGCTGTATCTGTCATACTTATTTATAATAGTTGTGTTGTTTTTTCCTTTTTAATTTGAGCAGTTTTAACGAAGGGACGAGAGAGAAGTAATGAGTGTGATCATATGCAGAGAAATTAATATCTGGAGATAGAGTTAATGGTAGGGCTCTTTAATTTGTTACCCTAATTCATTTTCTTTAATTACGGCACATGTGCATCACCATAATGTATGCCGTATGCCTAGTAGTTAGATGTGTGATGATGATTATATATATATTCACATCATTGGAAATTAAAGTGTCTAAATTGAAAGAAAGTGTATTTGTTTTATACACATTTATGATTTAACTTGATGAGATATAGATCCATGATCACATGCATATCACAAAATTAGATATTTACTTTGTTGTTAGTTAGGTCATACTAGATATTGATTACTTTTGATTAGATATACAACGGTAAAATAATTATATGGTACTGCACTGTGTTGCATACAACAATTGGTACTAAAAGACAACAGTTTTTTGCATCAAAGTTTAGCTTACCGAGATATTAACAGATCATCTATCAGCATGACAATTACATCGATGATAGAATGTAGACAACAAAAAAATCAATTCTTTATATGACTATCTAAATGGATAATCGAGCACTACCCACACACATGTATATAGTCTAACTCAAAATCAGAAAGGAGAAATTAAATTAAACACACTCGTACACAAAAATAATATAATATGAATGAGGGGATGCGGAGTCATAGTCTGAAGGTTGATGATAGGTTGTGAGAGAACTTCACTTGAGAGGTAAGAGTGTTGGCTCTCTCTCCAAAAGGGCAAAAGGTGAAGAGAAGAATTTTAGAATTGAAGAAGGAGGAGGAGGAGGAGGAGGAGGAGGAGGAGGAGGATAATGGTTCCATGAAAAGACAATGATCATCATCAGGGACACTCACAAACTCCTCCTATATTAATTTGATATCACATGAGTAGCTTTTTTGGTTAATTTGGTTTATTAATTTAACTAACCGAAAAAAGTGGCTTTTACGAGAGAATGGCCTTTATTCATATCATAATTTCATGATATTAACGGCTTAATAAGTACATTACAAGGACGCATCTTGTTCCTTATGAACTTATATTCAGTTATCATAATTGCTGCAACAACAAAAAAAGGAACTTTTGCATTTTCAAGATTTACTGTGTCATTAATCTTAGGCTTAGATTGATGAAACTTAAAATTGAAGTATATAATAATAAATACAAACACACACAAAAGAAAGTTTGGTAGATGTAAAAGATGTATAACGAGCCAGGGTTTCGAATTTTTGTTGATTAGTCAGAAGTTTAGATGTGGCTGACATATCAGTGATTTTATCTATATGAAATGATTTAAAAGTGGTACTTTCCTTTTACTTAGGTGGCTGATTATTAGATGGTAACAAATGCAAGCATGATGGCCTTTAATCAAATCTCAAGCCAACACTAATCGGAATCTTCTTGTTGATTTAACCAATTCAGATCTTTTGCAAATCATAAGAAATCATTGTGTGTGTGTGTCTAAGAAAATCGGATATATAGGAAGAACAAAAAAGATGGGTATAAATAAATGCTCTTGAGTTACTCTCTTGATGATGTATTATGTAACTGTATAAGCATCAGTGACTTCATTGATAGTTCAACTCAACCGTCCAGTTAGTTCACAAGTTAAAAAATAAAGTGGAAAGAAAATAATGGGATCGTTTGAAAACGTAGTGGAGAAGTACTTTTACGTAAGTTAAGGTAAATATGTGAAGGAGCTTATCTCGTTTTGTAAAAAAATACTGTTGAACGTGCTATTAAGGCTTCTTAATGGGTTGTCAAATAACACCAATATATATGTATATATTTAACAGATATATATATATAATAAGGAAATATATGGTATAAACAGAGGAGCATGTGTTGCTTGAGGGAAGTAATAATGGTTCATGTGTTTGTTTGGAGGGTGTGACCAGAAATGCTTTAGTGATACTCAAAATGAGAGATTTGATTTTCATGCAAGAGAACGGCAAATTTCACATCATTAAGCAAATATTCAAGTTACGTTTATTATATGCTAATGGCAAATTTCACTTGGCTCTTTTTGTTTAACTTTGTCTTTAACCACTTAAGTGACCATGATACATACAAATTGATCATTGTCTTGTAGTCTTACATGTATACGTAGATTTTAGAATTGGAAGATTAGCAATGAGTCTGAATGCTGTTATCTGATATTTTTTTAAATCATAAATATAAGTCATCGTTTATACTGTAAATTACACCGTAAACATGGGGTTTATATTTAAAACAGGAGTAAGTACATACTTAATTTGCTTACGCATATTGATGCAAGTGGGGACTTTAATAAAAATATATAAATGAATTATGAGCAGTAAAGGAAGGAGGAAGGGTGGCTAAGGTTGTTTAGTCAATGTCTTTGGATTGGAGGAAGGTATAGAACGCAAAGTCACAAGGCACACCACACACACACACACACTTTTTAAACAATTTAAAAACGCTTGCACCGACAGGGTAAGCAAGGCATGTATTAACTGCCCACAGTGAGTAAGGGTTTGTTTGCAAATCATTTTCATAATAGCTTTTACAGATTTCGAGGTAAAATTTAAGTTTTGGAGTATAGCATTTACGGATTTTGAAGTAAAACTTATGTTTCACAATGTAGGTTTTAAAAGATTGTGTTTGAGGAATTATTTGCTTTCACGGAGTTCAAGGAAAAAAGTATATAGCAAAAGGTAGGAAAAAGAAAATTATTAAGAGAGAATATGTGATTTGGTAAGAAAATAACTTTTTCAAAACCTAGATTTCAAACCGAAGTTTTGTATCCAAAATAAATGTAAGTACTTAAACAAAACATAAGTTTTGAAACAAAACCTAGATTTCAGAAATGACATCCAAACAAGTCCTAAATACAAGTTCAAACTGTAAGAAGCTTCAGATTTGAAATTTCAAAATTGAGGAATTTAAGGTAGAACTAGGGAAGTGTTGGCTGCCTCACCCTCTTGTTTTCCTCAGAAAGGCCGGTACTGGCTATATGAGGTTTTTATTACTACTACGACTACTAGACATAGATCAAACCCATTAATTGGGACTTAATTGCAGTTCCCTTATAAACTTATTGATGAGATTTTACGATCAAACCCTTTAACTAGATCAATTCAAGAGTCCATTTTTGGAATTTTCATTGATTTTGCAAGATGATAAGTTGATAACAATACGAGCATCATATAGCTTGCATGTTTCACCAGCATCAGCAAGCAAACGAGATATGGAAAAGAAAACAGAATTACACAAAGGAACACATTCTAATTCATTTGATGGAATCAATTAATGTCTTGTCTTCTATATTAACATCAAAGCTCGTCTTAATTTACAGCTTCCAAAATAGAATGCCATGAAAAGGACTTCATGACCTTATCGATGCTGACAAATGGCTCCAAAATGTAACTCCATTTTTTTTCCGTTTCAAAACGTGAAATAAAAGGCATAGTAGACTAAATGCTTGGCGTTCCATCCCACACATCCAAAGCTCATCATCATAAAGATGAACCTGAAAAATCACCTTACCAAGTGGGGCTAAGCTATAGATCCACACCCTCATCAAGACCTTTGGAACCAATCATCACATTTGAATCAATCTTCTTGTCAAACTTCCTCCTCCTCCTTGCCTCAAACTCTTGGAATCCGTCCACCTAGATGGTTCATTAGTAGTTTGGAATGAAACTTGAGCCAAGTTGATGGTTTGTAAGAGAAGAAGGGAGAGGCAAACAGATTCAGGGAATACAAGACTTACCTGTTGAAATTGATCCATAGATATAGGATTGCCATGCAGAGATATATTCTGAAGGGTTTTGCAGTCTTTCAATAGATTTTCAGGTATCTAGCCAACGAGACCCAGAAAGCATAAGGATTTTTGAAAGTCAAAGGAATCGGTTTTTAGGTTTGTAACAACTTCATGGAAGGGAGTTGCTACAAGCAAAACCATAGATCGAGAGGCCATATATAGATTCATAAAAGTAAAGGAAAGAGAAGGATGAAGAAGAAGCACAAGACACTGCAAGTAGTGTACTCCGATGAATATTAGCTGCCTATAAGACAATAAGCAGCTACCAATTCCAAAAGAGATTGTGCAGTCAACCACGATCCTTAAGCAGTGGTTATTAAAGACGCGTCAATCAAATTACATCGTACAAGGCTTCAAGTGGTCTGAGTCAGAAGTATTACCTGCTTCACATTATTGTTATCTAGGGAAAGTGACTTCAAGTGAGTAAGATTGCACATGGAAGAAGGAAGATCTTTAATATTATTACCTAAAAAGTTGGCAATATTGAAGCTTCAATCAACCATGATGCAAAAACAAACAGCAAATAAACGCAACCTGTTAAATTGTTCCAGAGATCCAGATTCGGTTCTCATGGAAACAGTTAATGGCATGAGAATCAATCCTATGGACATGCATATCTATTGAATATGCAGAAAAAAAAAAAAGAATATTGGGCATGCTTAAGCAATGCATGAAGAAAGCTAGTAGGATCAGACGCATACTGTTAGCTTGTAATTCTTCTAAAGAGAAGCAACTTCCCACAGATTCCGGAAGAGACTCTAAGTTGTTGTTCGACACATTTAAAAGCAACAGCTGCATTATCAAACAGTGTATCATATTCAACATATTAATCGCAGTCTGGTTATGTATTAAATTTAAGTCAATAGTCACCAAAGTGAACAAACTTTTAACAGAGAAGTTAAGTCGAACCCAACAGAAAACATATCCCAACTACTCGAATTCTACAATAAAGTATGATGATGAACATCTCTAAAAAAAAAATAAATGCTGCAAATTTAAAATAACAGAAGCAGTAGAACAATCACAGAGTATTCAGACTCGTAAATACTTACATTTCGCAAGCTACCGATAGTAGAAGGCAAGGCTGTTAACAAATTCCCAGATATGGATAAGCTCTCAAGCCTCACCAACTGACCCACTAAGGAGGGAAAAAACAAGCAAATTACAAGTTGAAAACAAAGACATTCCATTAAGAAGTGCTTATGTCATGGAAGAAAAGAAGACAATCATTTTTATTCTTAAAAAAACTAATTCATTTCACAGAGGGAATTACATTCATCAGGCAGGGAAGTAATTCGATTTCCATCAAGGTTCAAGGCTTTTAGAGATTGGAGCTTCCCCAAATTCACTGGCAACCTCTCAATGAGATTTTCTTGTAATACCTGTAAAGTTGGCACAACTTTGATATAACGTTCTTTATCAATCCTAATACTATATAACCTCAGTTCTGTAAAGTGTTTAAAGCCACCAAGACAGTTGATTAAAACTCTTCCATGGCATGTTATCTATGGTCAGTGGAAATAAATAAAGGCAATATTCTTGTATTTAGAGACAACACATGCAAAAATCATAGGTGTATCATAAATTTGTAGCAATTATATAAAACAGTAGATGAAGTCCAAAAGCAATTTTTTCCATTTCCAATATAAAAATGTAGCAATATATGTTTACAAGCGGTTACCAGGTAACATGCATATACTGGGATAAACAACTCTTACCAGGCGCTGCAGGTTAACTAATTTGCTAATTTCCACGGGAATATCAACTGCATTCAAGAGTTGATATGTAGTTAAAAACCTACAACACAGATGATCCTAAAAGAAAAGACACTTTTATTTGATGTCAAATTTATAATATGAACTTAAGAACAAAGCCTTGTTAACTAACAGCACTAAGACTTATCCCTGCTTTATATTAACAAAGAAGAAGAGAAAAGGGGGGAAAGGTTACCTATTCGATTGTGTGTTAAGTCAAGAGTGCGTACAGATCTGTCTAGGTCAAGAATTTCATCTGGAAATGTCTGTTTTAGGATGAGGACGAAGAGGGCACCATGGTTAGCATGCAGCAAAAAGCTCAAGTGTGTTCATGCATTCAAAAGGAACAACAGCACAAAGAAGCAAAGCAAGAAACATAGATCTTTTTTTAAAAAAAGATAAATCATCAGATCTCATCCAATTTTTAGATGTCAGGAATATTACAATTCATGATATATCTTCATGAAGTTAAATTGAATTAACAAAATACAATCACAACAATCAATTTAAAGAGTGACACATTTGAAACAATAAAGATGCATGATCTAAAGAAAGATGTCCAACAAAGGTGCAAATTTCTGACTTGGCGTCGTATTTCAATGTAAATGAAAGAAAAATAACAGATGATAAGAGGAAGGCAAGCAGTAAAATATAAGCGCCAAGGACCAGCCTCAACAGGCACCGATTATCTCAATCACTTAATCACATTCCTCTTAACTGACATCTTATTATCATTAAGTTGGTATTAGAGAACAATTCAATAAACCTATTTTCTTCAATTTACCTGGTAGAAATATACAATTTAACACATCATGCTGTGAAAATATCACTCTCTATCTCAAGTCTCAACCACGATATGATAAACCCGGTGGTATAATTCAATTGGTTCTATTCAGTACAAGATAGTGGCAATATCCAAGCAGGGGGAAAACGTCGTAGACTCGGGGGGAAAACCAAGAAAGGAGAACGGACACAGAACCACTAGCACAAGCACAGCAAACATAAACTGAATGGCAATCATAGAGAAGCGGATAAAACAATTACCTTCAATTTGGAGTCGCGCAAAGCCACAATTCCAGTGGATCGCCACCGCGCAACTCTAGTTGCCTTTGTATCAGCGTTTTTGCTGACGCAGCATCCCATTGTTGGGACGAAAACCAAGAAAAAAAAATTAAAAATGTAAAATCTGAAGCAGCCTTCGTCCAAGTGATTAGATGGTTAGATTCCGAAATACCAAAAAGACCATGTTAACGTTGTTGCAGGGTCAAATGCCCAGTGAGATGAAGGTGTCGTCTTCTTTCTTCGCTATAGAGAGGGGTCCAAAAACCGCGTTTTCTTTTTGGTTGGTTAAATGTTTATTGGCTGTAAAGTCTAGGGGTGGGATAAGGTCAGACGATCTGTCAGGAGTCTGCGGTCTGACCTGTAAAAGGTCTGAATAAATCAGGTTTTTACAGGTCCAGGTTTAGGTCCAGGCTGTATGCCTGGCCTGTTTGAAAAAACAGGCCAGGCCCAGGCCAATTATTTGGCCTGTTAGCCTGACAGGCCGGCCTGTTAGCCTGACAGGCCGGCCTGAAAGTATTATTATTATTTTTTTTAAATTCCTTCAGACTTCAGGCACAAGCAGTCCAGCACCACGCCACGTGTCCACGCCAACGCCACGCACACACTTAAGTCATTCCTCGGCCTCGCACACGACACGCACACACAGGCCGCGCCCCCTCGTTCTCGCTCTCGCCCCCTCTACTCAACGTTTGCCCTAGCCCCTCATCCAGGCCGTCGCCCGCCGCTGATTGACTACTTCCGGTTCCAGATCCAGTGCCTCTCTCAGCTCATTCTCTCATCTTCTCTCCTCATCGAAAGAGCTCAGTTCAGGTGTGCCTTTGATTCGCTCGAATTTATCCTTCGTGTTCTCTGCTCTGTTCACTGATTCGCTCGTGTTCTCTGCTCATCTTCCAGGTTCCAGCTCCTTGAAAGCATTCAGGTGTTCTCTGCTCGTGTTCTCTGCTCACCGAAAGCATTCAGGTTTGCTTTTTCATTCTTGCATTTCACTTTTCGATCTCGCATTCGTGTTCTCTGTTTCAGCTCCTCTCTTTGTTTTTCGGTAAACAACTTGACTAATGACTTGCTGTTGAACGCTGGAAATCTTAATGTGTCAATTTGGAAATCTTAATCTTAACTTGTTCTCTGTTGAACGCTGGAAATCTTGCTGTTGAACTTGATTAAGTTTTGTCTGTTTCTGAGATATAGTAACAGCTCAGAATTCCAACCTCGTATGCACACTAATTATCTATTAGACTTGAAATCCTCCGGAAGTCGTTAGACTCATTCCC
>JANTPZ010001340.1:0-15746 GCA_025593235.1 Vachellia pachyceras | reverse complement strand
TATGTTGAAAGAGCTAGAAAATGTTTGGCAACGGAGCTTGCTGCTTTGGTGAGTGTGATTCATAAACTTTTCTTTCTGGTTTTATTCCTAAAATAGCGCACTTGAATTTTTGAGGCTATGTGGACCACAGAAGTTTTAAAGAGGGTAGGAAGTTTGGCTATGATTCTTGGAATCCCATGCTTCCTGGGAAAAATCACCAATGAAACATTGTTTGATACTTCACTGGCTGACAATGCTTGCTTATGCCTAGTAGTGTGATATTTTTCCAGTATTACATGAAGATTTTAATTCTTATGAACTCCTTTCTATTGCATAGAATTTCATGTATTCTCATCGTGTATTCATTTTAAGGTCTTGGAGAGCTATGAACGTGCGTACAGCAATATGGTTCGTGTTCAGCAGCTATCAGAGCTGGAAGAGGTTTGCTCTTGTATAGTCATAAATTTAAATTTTGGTGCTTTGCTGTATTCTAGTGTAGCTAAATTTAATGTGGAAAAATATACTTTTGCCAGGTTATTGATTACTGTACTCTTCCAATTGGAGAGCCTGTTGCTGAAGGAAGACGAGCTCTTATTCGCAATATGTGGACTCAGCGTATACAAGGAGCAAAACGCAATGTTGAGGTACATAGGTTTTTCCTATGAAAAGTGGGTATGCATAATAATGAGCATGGAAGCATTTTGTGCACACTCTCAGTTGAAGGCCTGTATATAACCATTAACCACTGCATATGATTGTGATCTCAATCTTCTTAGACTTCGCAGTTTTGAGTACTAGATCCACACGATTATTTTTCTTTGAATGTTCTTGGGGTTAAGATATAGCTAATTAGTCATCATCTTGTGTCCTATTGTGTGTTCCTCGTAGTGATTGCTTGGTTGTGCTACTATCGTTCTTTTGTGAATGTGTTGACGTGTTTCTGGGTTTGTTTTAGGAACAATGGAGAACTGTTTTTATTGCTTCTAAGAGGAATTTCTAGCAAGTACTGTCACTTGTCTAATTATTTCCTTTCATTGAATGTATAGGTTTGGCAGGCACTTCTGATTGTTAGAGCACTTGTGCTGCCTCCTTCAGAAGACATTGAAACTTGGCTCAAGTTTGCTTCACTTTGCAGAAAAAATGGGCGCATTAGCCAGGCTAGATCTACTTTAGTTAAACTTTTACAGGTTTCTGGTGTTTCTCTAAGAAGGGGGTTTGATAATTATCATTCATCTTTACTTCACTAATCTTTTCCTTTCCTTTTCATTTTATTAGTATGATCCTGAAGCTTCTCCTGAAAATGTACGATACCATGGCCCTCCACAAGTAATGCTGGCGTACTTAAAATACCAGTATTCACTTGGTGAGGATGTCAAGCGCAGGGAGTCTTTTGTCAGGCTGCAGGTATAATGTATCTCCCTTTATACAATAATTACATGTGCTTTAGTTACCACTAATGTCTGGCCTGCTGCATAAAATTGTTTGGTACAGAATTTGGCTATGGAGCTTTCTAGTACATCCAGCATTCAACCAGTTGCACCATCAGGCTTTGCAAATGCTGCCAATCCAAGTGTTCCTCTCCTTGCTCGTGTGTATCTGATACTTGGGTCTTGGCAGTGGTCACTCTCACCTGGTTTGGATGATGAGTCCATACAAGGTTCTTGGATGTTTCAATTTCAACTTTGAGATGAAAGGGATGTCAATAGCTTTTCTGATTATGTTTTCACATCTGTAGATATACTTGCTGCATTTGCCAAGGCAACTCAGTATGCAAATAAATGGGCTAAAGCTTGGCATAAATGGGCATTGTTCAATACAGCGGTGATGTCCCACTACACTCTAAGAGGTTTTCCTGATGTAGCAGCACAATTTGTTGTAGCGGCTGTTACTGGATACTTTCATTCAATAGCATGTGGTGCAAACGCTAAAGGTGTTGATGATAGTTTACAGGTAGGCCACATTATCTGTTGCAACATGAAACTATGCTGATATCTAGGGAGATTGATGGAATTGTTTATATTGATATCCATGCTTTTGGTTTTCTTTTTGTGATTCTCTTTGGTTGTAATTTTAATATTTCAAATTTGGAATTCTTCCTTTGTATCTTACAACTATATTCTAATCAAACAGAAGAACTCTTCTTGTCCCATTGTTTAACATTGAGGAAAGGTTAATAAGATTAGGTGGACACCAAAACTTGGACTCACTTAAATGTGCCATTATCCTATCTGACATTGGCTCTGTTTGGTAAAGCTTTTCCGGAGCCCAAAAGCACGTTTAACAGTGTTTTTCCGTAAAACGAGATAATCTCCTCCACATATTTGTCTCGGCTTGCGTAAAAGTACTTATCTACCGCTTTTCCAAATGGAGCCATTATCTGCATCTTTACATCTAACTATTGCTCTGAGTAATGCTATAGGTTTGCTTGTGCTTTCCAATCTACTTTTGTGGTTGTTCTTAATATACTAGAACATTTTCATGCTTTTTGTATTTGATTCAGGATATACTGCGGCTTCTAACGTTATGGTTCAACCATGGTGCTACAATAGAAGTTCAAATGGCTCTAAAGAAAGGATTCTCCCTTGTTAACATCAACACATGGCTAGTAGTTCTTCCTCAGATAATTGCCAGGATACACTCTAATAACCATGCTGTAAGAGAATTGATACAGTCACTTTTGGTGCGAATTGGGCAAAGTCATCCACAGGTTTGGGACTGATGATGTTGAATTTGGACTTGTTACTGCTTGTCAGCATCCATTTAGAAGTAGCACTCCAGATTCTGGAATTTGGAACTTGTGTGAAATGAGATATTGAGATGAATTTTAATTTTCTTAGTAGATATTTCTTTGTTCATATCTTTAGTTTGCTCCATCTCTACGACGTTCCATTCGTCCCTCCTGGACGTGTGGGGTGGGACTTGTTGAGGATTTTGACTTTGCAATGAACGTATAAATAATTCTTATGGTCCATTATGGAGGATAAAAATAATAAACTAAATGCAACAAGTCACAAAAGCACTGCCACTGTTAAACACCTAAATAACAGCCTACTGATGCCCACTAACATATAAACTGACTCTTCAATTAATTAAAAATAACTAACAGACAATTATGACTTAGTCAAGCAACTAACTCCCTATTCCTAGGATCCTATCAAACTGTCACTATCCTTTTGAGGCAACTGGGGTTTTGCATAATTCAATCAGTAGTTGAAGGCATCTGATTTGGGCAAATTGCAAATAATTACCTAGATTTCCTTGGTCAAGTAGATTGTCCCACATAGACTTGCAAAATATGTCTAAATCGAGAATTTTTATATGAAGTTTTACTGGAGGCAGTTGTACTTTCTAAACAATTATTAATGATTTAGAATAAAAAAAGGAGTTGAAAATCCTTACGTCTTTAAAAGATGGGACTGTCACTTTTCTGTAGTTTACACTGTCTATTCTTGATATAATGGTTAATTTTTTGCCACAGTTAGTAGCATTTGAATGGCTATTTTAATGTTTCTAATCCTCATCTTGATTATATTTTTATTGTTAGCTTATTTGGTATTGTCATTTTTATCTGTAGGCTCTCATGTATCCACTCCTTGTAGCATGTAAATCAATAAGCAACTTACGCAGAGCTGCAGCTCAGGAAGTTGTTGACATAGTTCGACAGCGTAGTGGTGTTCTTGTGGATCAGGTTTGATAACGATTCATACACAGCTTTGTTTTGTGTCATAGTTATTTGCTATTTATTTATAAGCTGTTTTTTTTCTTCAGGCTCAACTTGTTTCAAAAGAACTAATTAGAGTAGCAATACTTTGGCATGAAATGTGGCATGAAGCACTGGAAGAAGCTAGTCGTTTATATTTTGGTGAACATAACATAGAAGGAATGCTAAAGGTGTTGGAGCCATTGCATGAGGTGCTTGAAGAAGGAGTCATGAGTAACAATGTCACAATAAAAGAGAGAATATTTATCGAGGTTGTGCCAGAATCTTGACTTATTCGATAGTCCATGATAAAGATGGTTGTCACATTTAGATTTCTGTCATGGAGACATTGGCTGTAATCGTCTTATACATCTGCGCATGTGCACATTTTTTTATTATCCTGGTTATGTAGTTGTTTACATATACACAAAAGCTTTTCAATTCTGAATTTTTCAAAGTTGAAGTCCAATCACTTCAAATTCAAATATCGAATGACTGTCAATATTTTCTTGTCATTCCAGGCCTATCGACAGGAGCTGTTAGAGGCTTATGAGTGCTGTATGAAATACAAGAGAACGGGGAAAGATGCTGAGCTAACCCAGGTTTGAGATCTGCATGTGTAGATTGTTATCTAGTTACTTGTTATGAAGAAGGTCCTGGGTTGTTTGGACCCTTCTATAGGTGATAGAGGGCATATATCAACCTTTCTAGCCTTATTTTGGTAGTTAAAACTTTTGGTGTGAATTGGTTCTTGATGTCATGATGTGAATCACAAGAATTCACTTCTTAACAAGAATAAGATTCTAGACCTTTTCCAAATTGGATGACAATGGAAAAGAATAAATCAAAATAGCTTCCTCTCTAGTCTCTTCTGGCTGTTTTAGATATTACGTAGTAGGTGTATTTGTTGTGGAATGAATGAAGGAAAAAATGTTTTTATGTGAAATAATGAAAGCATATATTAGTGCATGCAGATTTTCATCTGTGAAATAAATTTCTTTGCTTCTTTCTATTGTTTTCCGATTAAATTGATTTTTTAAATTGTATCTTGATCAGGCTTGGGATATCTATTATCATGTGTTTAGAAAGATAGATAAGCAGCTCCAAAGTCTTACAACCTTAGACTTGGAGGTAAGAGTGATGGTTACTTGTATATTTATTTTTTTATACATGCATATTTATTTACTTCGTCATTGTCATGGGACTGATACTTTGTGCCTATCCATAGTCTGTCTCTCCAGAATTGCTGGAATGCCGCAATTTGGAGCTTGCTGTTCCTGGGACATATGTAGCTGGTAAATTGCTTTATGGTTTTCCAAAAATATGTTTGCAGTAAAGGGATTTAGTCTACTAATATTCCACGACCATATTTCAGATGAACCGGTGGTAACAATTGCATCATTTGCACGTCAACTTGTGGTTATAACATCTAAGCAGCGACCCAGGAAATTGACTATTCATGGGAGTGATGGTGAAGACTATGCTTTCTTATTGAAAGGACATGAGGATTTACGCCAGGATGAACGTGTCATGCAGGTACGTACCCTCATCATCTTTTTCCTGCATGCTGCTTGTACAATTTGGCATCTGGAGAATTTTTCTTTGGGGTCATTCATGTTGACAAATTGGTAATGCACGTTATTTTTTGCTAGCTTTTTGGACTGGTGAACACTCTGCTTGAAAATTCTAGGAAGACGTCGGAGAAAGATTTGTCCATTCAAAGATATTCTGTAATTCCTTTATCTCCAAACAGTGGATTGATCGGATGGGTCCCTAATTGTGACACCTTGCATCATCTAATTCGGGAGTACAGGGATGCTAGGAAGGTTAGACAGAATAGCTGCTTTTATATGTCCATTGTTCCTTGTAATCTCAAGCTTTCTGTTAATCCTCTTGTGCTTTTGTCTGATTTGGGTTTGATTGAAGTGACATTGTCACAACATTACATATAATGGCGTTCCCTAGTTGTAATTACTTCCAACAATTTTTCCCCTGCGATACAGATAACCTTGAATCAGGAACACAAATATATGCTCAGTTTTGCGCCCGATTATGATCATTTGCCTCTTGTAGCTAAAGTTGAGGTGTTCGAGTATGCTTTGCAAAATACTGAAGGAAATGACTTGGCAAGGGTATGCAGTAGTTTCAAACACTACCTGGTATAGACATGTAGTCTTCTACGGCATGCACTTATTTCAAGGTTCACAATGTCCTGTTTTCCAGGTACTTTGGTTGAAAAGTCGAACATCTGAGGTATGGCTTGAGAGAAGAACAAATTACACTAGGAGCTTGGCTGTCATGAGTATGGTGCGTGCTCAATCGTATTCTATACAATTGGTTGAAATTGTGAATTCATATTTATAGGCACGTTATATAATTAATGTTTAGTCTGCAAGTTTTAATTTATTTTTAACTGTGAAAGAATGTATGCGATCCTGCGCTTGTTCTGCATGCTACGGGATCTAAACCCTCCAAGACCTCGTCCATTGCCTTTTTCTTTTGTTTTTTTTTTTTTGGGGAGGGGGTGTTCTGAACTTGTTTCCTTTCAGTAGCATCGAAACGGTTCACTTTCCATTGAAGGATATATTCTTCATATGCTGTATATCTCAGTCCTTGTGGTGCTCATTTATTTCTTCTGCCAAATGATTTTCTTTCCTCCTATGTATTTTTCCTAGGATAGAGTTACTTACATTTTATTGTTAGAGCTTTATGCGGGATCTGATTGGCAGGTTTGTTGCCTTCAGTCTTGTGTGAATGCATTTGCACTTGTTCCATTTTGATTGCATTAATCAGAGAACATCATTCTCTGATTTTCTACACTTTCTTTAAACGTTAGAAGTTCTTATTGTATGGGTTTCCTATTAATGAAGTTAATAATTTGAAGAAACTGATTTATTTCTCTCCCCTAGGGCGATGAAGATTTAGATTCATGCTGTACACTAATAGTTGGTTTCTGCCAGGTTGGTTACCTCCTTGGTTTAGGTGATCGTCATCCAAGCAACCTTATGCTACACCGGTTTAGGTAACTGACAAACTGAAGGATACTGTTAGCTAGATTGATAGAATTAGTTAATTTAAAATTTTGGAGGATCTAATTGTTCTTTTGTTCTGCAGTGGGAAGATTTTACACATAGATTTTGGAGACTGCTTTGAAGCATCAATGAACCGTGAGAAGTTCCCTGAGAAGGTGCTCGAGAATATTTTATTCATTGTTTTCTGGGATTATTCAAATTCTTAATATGTTATTGTTTCTTATCTTACAATTTCCGGATCAGGTTCCTTTTCGCTTGACAAGGATGCTTGTGAAAGCTATGGAAGTTAGCGGTATTGAGGGAAACTTCCGCTCAACTTGTGAAAATGTAATGCAAGTTCTACGATCTAATAAAGATAGTGTTATGGCTATGATGGAGGTAAATCTTTTCTCTCATTTTCCAGAGCTCTGCAACCTGTTCAAAGAGATGAGGAAAAAATTTCAAGGAGGGAATAAATTGAGAGACCAAGGACACCCCATTCTGATGAAATTATAAGAGCTCTATGCTAATTCTTTTTTTGCTAGTCCACGATTTTTAATGGCATGTTTAGCCATAGTTTAACATCATATCTAGTTGCTGGGGTTCTTTTTAATGGAAAATAATAATGCAAGGTACTTACATTATATGATAATGTTCATTGCGTCGAGGTTGTGGTTGTGTGTCGTCGTCGTCGTGGTTGTCATCTCGTCGTCGTGGTTGTCGTTTCGTCGTCATCGTTTGAAATAGGGCCCAAGAGATGCGTGTGTTAAGCATGAAAGTGCATATTGTATAACAAAGGGTTAGAAAAACATGCTTTAGTATTGCTGTTTCTTTATCCACCTTTTCTAACTACAGCTTTTTTTTTTTTAGGTATACCAGGGCAATTTATTCATTATATTATTTCATCTCTCGTAGTGTGGTCTCAAATTATTGACTGGATAAATAAGCTGATTAATTGTTCTTCCTGCCCACAGGCTTTTGTACATGATCCTCTCATCAATTGGCGTCTTTTCAACTTCAATGAAGTTCCACAAATGTCGATGCTTACCAGCAATCATGTACCTCCTGTTGTGAATGGCGAAGAATCTGCCGCAAATAGAGAGCTTGCCCATCCTCAGCGAGGTGCCCGTGAGAGGGAACTTCTTCAGGTATTTTTAACCCTCCCTCTGGTCCCTTTTATGTTTATTATAATGCTAATTGTTTTTACTTTTACATGTAGGCTGTTAACCAGCTTGGTGATGCTAATGAGGTCCTGAATGAGCGAGCTGTAGTTGTTATGGCTCGCATGAGTCATAAGCTTACAGGACGAGATTTTTCAACTTGTTCTTCCGTATCATCGGGCTCTATTCAACATGCAGTAGATCATAGCAGCCTAATCTCTGGAGACACTCGCGAAGTTGATCATGGCTTGTCAGTGAAATTGCAAGTCCAAAAGTTAATTAACCAAGCAACCTCACATGAAAATTTGTGCCAAAATTATGTCGGGTATGATTCCAAACTCATCAGGTTCTTGTTTTGTTAACATTTGTCCTCTGCGTTTTGGACTGACGAATGTACTTTTGTTTTGTGGAAATCACAATATTAACGAGCATTTATAGGCTTTAGTTAGTGGGGGAATACAAGTTCACTGAGGTTCCAAGGAAGAAATGTAATTATAAAGAAGTCCTAATATCAAATGAAAAACATAACTCGTCATTGCATGCTATTTATTTGTGGGATTTTTAGTATTTACATTTATTCTTTAAAACCTCATAATAATTCCCCCCCTGTTATTTCCCTTCTATTCTCAGTATGTGGGCTTTGATTTTGTTTTCCTGATTTTTAATTAACTATTTCTGTTAAAATGTGGCAGGTGGTGCCCTTTCTGGTAATCCAGACTCCAGAGGAGCAGCGTATATATTGTACATATTGTACATAGTGAGATCCTTGCTTCTCCGAATGTATAATTTGTAGCATATGAAGTGATAATGTTGCCCACCTTGTACAGTCATTTATCTTCTGCCAGAAATGGATTAGGATTTAAGTCTTGTGAGTTTTAGATCTTATTTTTTTATTATGTCTTTGTAAATGTCTTTAGTGTTTCTTTCCCGTTATAATACTAAACCCATGAGGTTCATAAGGTTTTAGCTGGAGATTCTAGCAAACCAATGTGATTATCATTGTTTCAAATGAATATAATTTAAATTTAAATTGAATCAAAACATCGAAGACGAAAATAGTTCTCTAGACCCAAAAAAAAAAATTGACAGTATTTATATCCTTGTTAAGTTTCACAAATAAAATGTCAAATATTTTAAAAGAACTTGACATACTGTCTTAATGTTGAGGAAAATTATACACATTTTAATTAAAAAGGTAACTTTGATGTCAAAGCTCTTTGAACGCTTAATCGTTTATGCAGAATGTCTAAATTTGAAAATCCATGAAAATTTGCCATTATTGAGGGAAAAGCACATAACTTAATAAACATGTGCCCCTTTGGGCAGCGTCATATATTATTTTGGGGCCAAAGGAAGGCATCGTATTGACTTTAGTTGCATTCCTGATTCCTGAATCCTCAATATTTATTTTCTGTTTATAAAATTAAAGACTAGAAGTGTTCGTAAAATTGCTGTTTTCATTGATTCTATTAAAGCTTTTAGTCATATCATAGTGCTGATATTCCTTCATAATAGTATATCATAGTATTGAAAAGGGAAAAAAAATCAACAAATGATCTTGTAAATACGAGAATTTAACTATGTTTAAAAAAAGAACCTTACCCATTTGTACAAGTGTTACAAAATTGCATGTATATAAGTCGAAATAAGACTCCTATCATATATTTACCTTGCAACTCATAAATCATGTTGGAAAAGTAGCTTTCACCACTAATCCAAAAAAATGTTATTAGTTGGCAAAAAAGATTAGATGGTACTATTTTCTAATCCTAATTATAAGAGCTAGGAAAAGGTTCATTTTACTTTTAGATACAAGACCCTAATCCATTTTGCCTTCTATATTTATCATTTTTCTATGAAATATCCATAGGATCAGATAGCATGTTATGGACCCTAATCCACTTTGCCTTCTATATTGCCTCCTTGGCATCATCTTCGAGACCATTGAAGCATCCAATTCTCTCCTAGAAGTTAGCTATTTAATGCAAGTGCGATGAGAAAACTCTCACAAGTCATCCATGTTAATAGATATAACCACAAAACTGCCAAGCAGTATATACAAGCAAAATTTGGCAAAAAAAAAAAAAGTATATACAAGCAAAGAGTCAATTGAAGTCTTAAAACTATACAACCAGAAGTTCATGTCACGCTCATCTAGCAAGGTATTTTTAACATAAAGATAGTAGTAATATCTGTCACAAAAAGGGGAGAGAGATAGTACTACATATCAATAGTTCACAATTACTAAACACCTGGTCCCAGCACTCAACTTGTGATCCATGATGAAGAGACACTTTTTAAGCCAGCAGACTGGACATTCCTCTCCCGAAGACTACACAATGGATCCCCGACGTTGTTGAAATGTACGGTGTGGTAAACCAGGTTGTCCAAAAGGAGAAGGTACATCAAATCCTCGAGTCCTGGAAACCGATCGTAGTCTCCAGTCTCCACCCACAATTGAAGACATTCCAAATAGATTTGGACCTTGTCGGATTCGATAGTATGTTGCATTACCATTTCGCATGATGAATTATCTAAGATTACGCTTGTGATGCTGCATTCCTACCAATTTATCAGCACACCAAGCCTTGTATGATGTAATTTCTGATTCTAGTTTCTTGATGCTCGAATGTGATTCTGATTATCCTTTGCGACCGTTCATCATGGAAGCCAGAGGCATGATTTATGGGGATCGGGGTGGTACATGGAGGTTCATCGTACGTATAGGGACATCATACGGTATGCTGATTATCTTGCTCAATAAGGGCACACTAGATCAAATGAGCTAGTCTTAATATCTGATGTACCAAATGGTTTTTTGAGAATGTTTCTCGAGGAAAAGCTCTTTATTTGCTGGGAGAGTAAGATGGTAAGTGATATAGTTTTGCGTTCAAGCTAAGCTTGCCTTAAAATTTATATAAAAACAATTAAGATCAAGTCATTTAATTTCAGGATCTCTTTTTCGGGCCTTATTTCTAGTGATTTTCTATGCCTGGTAGAAACTTTAGTCCTTTTGGTTCATAAAATATTTTTATATAGTTGAGGATGAGGTTTGGATGTTTGATAGACTGAGATAAGTATGTGTGGTGTATGATGAGAAATAGACGTTTGTGTTTACTCCATTGGACGATGATATCCCTAACACACATCCAAATATCTTCCATCAGTTCAATTAAACAAAATTTTGATTACACAAATAGAAGAAAGTATCAAAATATTTAACTACAATGATCAGGAGAAAAAATTTTCCAGCATTTTAAGGCTTTTCTGGAGGTATATGTGAGTGTAACAATGAATTCCAAAAATCCAAAATACTATAAAAATAAAAAAGAAATAATATAATTATATTTGTTAAGAGGAGACCGATGATATGCTTAATTTAATTAACAAGGACACTCAAAGAGGATGAATTTTTTATTGTAAAACATTCACGGAATCATATGCAAGTGTGTGTTGTACAATATTTATTGTTTAAGGAGTCAAGAGTCTATAAACATCCACTCTTTTAGTATATTTATAACACTCCCCTTGGATGTCCATTATGAATGTGCCTCATTAAAAACTTTAACTAGAAAAACCCAGTAGGATAAAACCCAGTTAAAAAAAGAGTACATAATTCATTGATACACTATCCAATGCTGCCTTATTAAAAACCTTTCTAGAGAAACCCAATGGGACAAAACTTAGATAAGGGAAAAAGAGCACAGCGTGCATCGACTCCCCCTCATGATTACATCACTTGAGATATCTGAGTCTGCAAAGACCGATGCCATGGACAAGCTTTTGAAAGATTGCATCTGAAAGAGGCTTGGTGAATAAATCTGCAAGATTGTTACTTGAACACCGATTTGTTAAATATCTATTTTACCTTTTTTTCACAAGACCATGAGTGAAAAATAGTTTAGGAGAAACATCACTTGAGATTTGTTTTTTTTTTTCGGTTTCTTGTGTTCTCCTTGTTCTGAGTTTTGTTGTTTTCTTTTATTTCCAACAGCGTTAGCTCTCGGGTCTTCTCACCTTGAGAGGCAAGAGTTGGTCACTCTAATAGGCACTACGTATTCCACCGTCATATTCATCTTCGACAACCACTGGTCTATTCCCCTCTATCTTTCCTTTCCTAGTTTCTTTTGCCTCTTTAACTTCCAATTGCGAACTTATAAGGCCGTTTCCACGTTTGTTTTCTCCTTTGCAAGTTTTAGTTTTTTCTTTTCATTTCTATTTAACTTATTGTATTTTCTATGCTTCAAATGTTTGTTTGCTTTGTTGCTTGATTCGGTTGTATTTGATTGTCTATTTCTTTCCGCATATTTTTTACTTTTTTTTTTTTGTATTCTTCCCTTTTCCCTTGTTATGTGAGTGTTTTTGTTATTTTAATGTCTGCAACTTTTTTGTTGTTTCTATTCCCCTATTTGGCATTGTTCGTTCCACCGTCTCATTCATCTTCAACAACCATTGGTCTGTTCCCCTCTGCATTTCTGTTCATGACTGCTTTCGATATGTTTATACGTTTTTTTATATCTGATTGTTTGTTTTGTGTTTTTTATGTTTCTTGTGTTCTCTTTTTGTTCTGAGTTTTGTTGATTTCTTTTAGTTCTAACTGCGTTAGTTCTCAGGTCTTCTCACCTTGAGAGACCAGAGTTGGTCACACTAATAGGCGCTGCGCATTCCACCGTCATATTCGTCTTCGACAACCACTGGTCTTTTCCCCTCTACCTTTCCCTTCCTAGTTTCTTTTACCTCTCTAACTTCTAATTGCGAACCGTTTCCATATTTGTTTTCTCCTTTGCAATTTTTAGTTTTTTTTCTTTTCATTTCTATTTAACTTATTGTATTTTTTGTGCTTCGAGTGTTTTGTTTTCTTTGTTGCTTGATTCGGTTGTGTTTGACTGTCTTTATTTCTTTCTGCATGTTTTTTGACTGTTTTTGCCGCTTTAGTTGTGTTCTTCCCTTTTCCCTTGTTATATGAGTGTTTTTGTGATTTTCATGTTTGCAGATTTTTTGTTGTTTCTATTCCCCTATTTGGCGTTGTTCGTTCCATAGTCCCATTCGTCTTCGACAACCACCGGTCTGTTCCCCTCTGCCTTTCTATTCGTGACTGCTTTCAATATGTTTACATGTTTTTCTTATATCTGATTGTTTGTTTTGTGTTTTTATTTTTTTTTTCTATTTCTTGTGTTCTATTTTTGACAACCACAGGTCTATTCCCCTCTACCTTTCCCTTCTTAGATTCTTTGACCTCTCTAACTTCCAATAGGGAACTTATAAGGCTCTTTCCAGGTTTGTTTTCTCCTTTGCAAGTTTTTGGTTTTGTTTTTCATTTCTTTTTACCCTATTGTATTTTCTGTGCTTAGAGTGTTTTGTTTGCTTTGTTCCTTGCATTCGGTTGTATTTAACTGTTTTTATTTCTCTGTCTGCAAATTTTTATTGACTGTTTTCCCTCTTTAGTTTTGTGTTCTTCCCTTATTATGTGAGTGTTTTTGTTTGTTTGTTTGATGTCAGCATATTTTTTGGTGCTTCTATTCCCCTGTTTGGCCTTGTTCATTCCACGTGCTCATTCGTCTTCGACAACCACCGGTCGGTTCCCCTTTACATTTTTGTTCGTGACTGCTTTCGATATGTTTATTTATTTTTCTTATATCTGATTGTTTATTTGTGGTTTTTTTTTCGTTTTCTTCTGTTCTTTTTTGTTCTGAGTTTTATTGTTTTCATTTAGTTCTAACAGCATTAGCTCTCAGGTCTTCTCACCTTGAGAGACCAGAGTTGGTCACTCTAATAGGCGCTGCGCATTCCACCGTCATATTCGTCTTCGACAACAACCTGTTTGTACCCCTCTACCTTTCCCTAAGTTCTCTATTGGAAGTCAGAGAGGCCAAATAACCTAAGAAGGGAAAGATAGAGGGGAATAGACCGGTGGTTGTCGAAGACGAGTATGATGGTGGAATGCGCAACGCCTATTCGAGTGACGAACTCTGGTCTCTCAAGTGAGAAGACCCGAGAAATAATGCTGTTAGAACTAAATGAAAACAACAAAACTTAGAACAAAAACAGAACACAAGAAACCAAAAAAAACATACAAAACAAACAATCACATATAATAAAACCATACAAACATATCAAAAGCAGTCACGAACAGAAAGGGAGAGGGGAACAGACCAATGGTTGTCAAAGACGAATGAGGTGGTGAGATGGTGGAACGAATAACGCCAAACAATCTTCTTCTTATGTTGTAACAATCTTATAGTCATAGTAATCACCTGAGAGAATCAACTTGCAAAGTATTGATCCTAGGATGCCTTTAGCTTGTAACAATCTTCTTCTTACGTTGTACAAATCACATTTGACTGATCTCTTCAGATTCTTCTGTGAATGAAGGCAATGAATATTAATGGTACCAGAGGTGGAGTTCTTCAACATGTAACTTCTTTCTGAGAGATAGGTTTGCAGTAAAAATGGCTCTTGTTGAGGAAGATATTCTTTTAGCTGTTTTGCAGATTCTGGTTTGGAAGCATCCATCAGAAGGGTACGATCGAAAGAGAAAAGGGTTGTGTGAGAATTTGAGGATGAGAGACTACTGTTAATAGAACATGTCTGTGTCTAATGAATGAAAGAGAAGAAGAGAGCGTATAATAAAGAGATCAATATTAAAGCAGAAGGGTTGGTGTACAGCAGATACTATGATTGGCTGAGGAAACAAAAGGCAACCTTGTAATCGATTAGTGGCTCCAACATGTTTCATGTTACATGATTGATTATTGCATATAAAGTTCTATTTTCTCCTTTTCTAGAATGAGACATGTTTCTCCTGTATCTGGACTAAAGTTAATAAAATAGATCATACAGGTGTGAGGGAGATATTGGCCTTCAAAAGTTGGCAAAGTAAACCATTTGATAACTGATAAAAAGGAGGAACATTACAACTCCTTTATCAGATAATTTATTGCAATATCCTTGGCATGCTATTATTATTGGGACAAAGCAATATGTCTGAAGCATCGTTGGGTCTGTGCAATGTACAGCAAGCTAACGTCTAAAATTTATTGAATTTAGAGGCCTCAATCTAATTCATTGTTAGGTTGTCCACCTAATCTTTGGTAATGTGAATCATAGTTGATAAAACTCTCAAATAAGGAGGGGGTTTTGCCGGCATAGTTCGCGGAGTTTGAAGGGAGTCCTGTTATTCATAACTTGTAAACAATGTAACTTCCACTTAGTTTTATGTTATACTCAAGTACCAAATATAGGAGTAAAGAAGTTGTTTACTTTATTCTTAAATATAAGACTTCAATTTATTTTATCTCCTAAATTTATAATTTTTCTAAAGTATACCTATTGCACATATTAAGGTGTATTCAATCAAGGGGTGATTTCAATGACATGATTAAGGACGATTTAGGACAATCAACACGTATTTGTTGTAAATACAAAATTTTTTTAGTATCTACAAATTACTTATTTAGATTCTTATATTAAAATCTTGAAGTAGTATATGGATAACGTTACCTTCTTTATAGTAATTTTGCCATTCATTCTAAGAAAGGCAAAAAAAAAAAAAGAGCAAGCTTGTAAAATAAGGATTTAGGGGGAGATTTAAGTTAACTTGCTGAAATAATATATGTTTGTAAAAGAGTGAATGGATATATATATATATATATATATAGAGATGCACATGAGATTTGAAGATGAATCATCATAATCATTAAGGATTTGGATTCCCCAAAATGTACTTCAGGTTAAGTGCATTTTAAATTAAAGAATAAAAATAGTAGGTGTCTCTTCTTATTATGTGAGTCCTACAAATTGCAGCATTTCCTTATCTCTTATCTCTAAGAGGATTATAAGTTGTAAGGACTAGCCATTTTCACTAAACTCAACACTATGGATGACTTGAGATGATAA
>JANTPZ010001337.1:0-23635 GCA_025593235.1 Vachellia pachyceras | reverse complement strand
TTTTTCGGAAGAAAAATACAATACATTTCTAAAAAAATATAATTAACAATGTTTATAATACAAAAATATAATACATAATTAACAATTTTCAAAGTAAGTATGCATTTAAGATGAAATAATAAGGTTTAAAATAATATTTAAAGCCATTGAAACATCATCATCTTCCTATTAAAGCTATAAAAATATTATTTTTTTAAAAATTTAAAAAAAATAAAAAAGGCGGGCTGACCCGCCAACCCGCGGGCCAAACGGGCTGAGCCCGTTTGGCCCGTTTTGAAAACGGGCTGCCATTTGGCAGCCCGAACCCGCCCCAGCCCGCGGGTTGGCGGGCTCAACCCGCGGGCTGTACCCATTTTCCCGGCTCTTCTCATCCCACTAGGTACAATTGGCTTCATGAAGTCAGTGTTTATAAGCAACTTCGTTTTCTGTTCTCCTATTTTTTTCCCCATCTCTTCAAAAAAGGCTAAATATTAGTGCTCAACTCTCGTTTACTGACACTTCTACTATCCTTCCATGCATATTTTCTTCATCAATTTCATCTTGTAATATTCCCCTCTGGACATCATTGAATATTTTCACAATGATAGGCAATGCACCCTCCTAACTTAATGGCTTCTTATCTCAAACCAATTCAGTCCATTCTTCTTTAACCTATGTTGCTGCCTTTTAAAAAGAATTATGAGCTTCTTTTAGCCGCCAAGTTTGACTACACAGGATAAAGCAGGAAATTTTATATTGGGAAATTTACATTCAAGTCACAAAGAGGAGAATTAATGAATAAAATGTTCTAAAGATTCACATCGCATGTGTATCGTCCTATTTCCTATCTCATTCATTTTAGAAGAGAACAAACATGGCATGAGATGAAATTATTACTAGAATAGGATAGGATGGGATGGGAAAGGTTTTACTGTCCTTCCAAATATTTATTTTTATTTAAATATATAAGAGAAATTTTTAAAAGATATAATTAATATCTTGTTTATGTAGATATTAGTTATATATAAAGATTATATCTCTGATACATTCATGCACAATATAAGAAATATCAAAGATTTTAATATAGCTAATATATTTAATGTTGTTTTTCCCTAGATCCAACACTTGTTGGATTTTTAAAAATACTACCCTATATTATCCAAAGCCTTGTAACCTAATGGTATGATGTCTCAAGTGGGAGGTTACGGGTTCAATCCTGCTGTTGTAACATTAGGCCGTTAGTGCCTACCCCTTTAAATAAAAAAAAATACCACCCCATTTTTACTGCCCACAGCAACAGTACGGACTCTTACTTCATTAGCGGCTTTAGCGTTGGGTAGCTGCATAGATAACAACCTGCAAGAATTGGTGGTTTATTTGAAGCCCATGCATGCGTGGACTCATTCGGTTTTCAGTGAAACATAAATCTTCTGTCAAGTTAATAAATATCGGTTCAATTGATAAGGGATTGATTTATAACACACAAGGTAGTGGGTTGAAATCCAATTATCAGTGTGAATATCTTATTGGTGGGGCGATATGGAAGTACCTCTGTGAACCTTTATCTTAAGGCATACTCTGACTTTTGTAAACCCCAAGATCCAATTTGTTTAAACTTTTTTGCAGAGGAAAAAGGAAATCTTCTGTCAAAGTAGACGCATGGGAAAGCATGGGAGGGTTTTGCATTCATGTCTTCCCAGCACCACTACATGCCTCTGAAAGTCATTTATTTTACTTCCTATCAGTCCAATTTATTTGTACTTGATACACTCTCTAGTATTTAATATAAGATATACTCCCTCCTATAGTTCTTTTTTATAAGGAATAATTACCAAAATCATATGGTTTAAAAATGAAAAGACCATTTAGAAATTTTTGACAAAAAGAATTTATTTTTTATAATTAGGAGTTAACATTTAGACATACTTAGTCTTAATAGAGTCAAGAAAGTTTATTTTACTTTTTTTTATTTTTATAGATAAAATATGAATTTCATTTCATAATTTTTTGTAACATCCCAAACAAATATCTATCCATTACATTTCCACGCATCCCCATGAACTCCATGAAATGAACTGAAGGGTAGTAAGTTATTTCATATTTTGATTAAAATTGTTGGTAATTGAAAATATGACTACCGAAAATGCCTAAAATGAGAATGGGGCTTTTGAACTCTACTATTTAAAAGTTCCAAGCCAGTGATCTTATTTTCAGTTACCATAATTCAATTCATATTTAAAACAAGTCAATCCTAAAATATGTTAGATGGCTAGCAAATCAACTTTTTCCCAAAAAAAAAAAAGCTTTCTAAAGAGAGATGGATGATTTTGAGTCTAATTAAAAATTATTAAAACCTAACAAGGGCTTTTCAATTGCGATTAGCTACAAAAATTGAAAGGATAGGTAGGGTTGGTTGATTAGATCCAATATTATTTGTAAATATGTAGTATAAAAATTGTGTCATTCTGAAATTACACCCATATAATATGTGAGAAGTTGAACTTATTTGACTCAATCAACCTTTTGAACTCATTGTTTGATATTTAGTTCACATCCATTAAATCCCATAATTTAAAAAATCAAAAAATATATAAAATATGTATGCTTTTTTTTTTTTAAAAAAAAAGAGTTAGCTTGCAATTCAACTTAACTTTAGTTGAATATGTAATTGTGGACTATCAAATATCAATTTAACGGTCAAAACAAGTCTTCTTTCTTCCTATCCTAACTCTAGATAGGGGTATGCACTCCCAACACACCCCCATCCCCTAAACTGCTTGTGGATTTCATCCCACAACCTCTCTCAATATGAGTTGTTGGATACCATATGAGCCACAAGACTCTAGGCTCTAGCAATGGTCATTTTTTCTATAATTGATCAAAAACTAAAATTGAGAGAAAGGGAAGGAAAGGTTAATGAACAGATCTATCCATAAAGTATTTGCAAATATGCACCAGGCATTATGAATGTTTTTTTTGTTGGAAAAAATGCATGTGAATGTTCCAAAATGATGCAAAAATCCCACCATCGTCAATGTGCTTGTTTGGAAAATCTTATTTATTCTCTAAAAGTACGTTCACCAGTATTTTTCTGCAAAACGAGATAATCTCCTCCACATATTTACCTCGGCTTGCGTAAAAACACTTCTCTACCTCGTTCCCAAACGGACCAAATATGACTTAATGTTCGTTATTTTTTTGAACTTGAACAATAGTGCGGACCCCACACAAAAAATTAAAGAAAGTCAATGGCCAAGGTGTTTTCCCACCATTTTAAAACTTTAATGAGCCTTTTTGCACCTGAAGAAACTTTATAGTGGACATCCATTAATATTTCATAGGTAGATTTGCACCTTCAGAGGATCCAAATTATAGTCATGGGAGCTAAACAGAAGATCAAAACTTGACTTGCTTTTGAGGCTTCAATTTTATACAATAGAGAGGACAAGTGAAGGAGGACAGTGCAATGGTCCATAGACAAAGATTTTTAGGAACAAATGGTTATGAGATCTTACATACATCACAACAGATTGGTCTCAACCGGAACAGAAAACTCACAGCTCATAGCCTTCTGGAGTATCCTGAACCTCCACATTTCTTGCAAAGTATCAATCCTATGATGTGAAAATCAAAGCATTGGGATATATAAACAGATTTACATAGCTGTGAAAGCTTTTCAATACGAGTGATAAAATAAATAAAATTAAAATAATAAAAACAAGAAAAGAAAATTGTTTTAAGGTGACCAGATTAAGGCAAACAAATCCTATATAGTAAAAATTAAACTAATTCCAAGATCAAGATAAATATATGATTAGATTACAAACAACTTCTTAGAGGTTTCGTACGATTACATCAACACCTTCATCTTCTTCTTTTTTTAAAAAAATTATAGTAGCTAAAAATATGAAATATCTAAAATTCCTAACTGGCCATTATTCCATATCCCATCACCAAAGTGGACAAACTACTAATTACCAAAAATAATTCATTAATTGAAGGATGCAAATAAAGATAATTTTGGCAGGCACTCAAAGCATTTCAGGAATGCAAGATTTACAAGGACGACATACCTGCACCCTTGCATACTCTGCAGTCAATTAACCCATTATCTTGCTCCATCTTACCATTGTTGCAAAAAATGCATTTTGTTCCGCCTGCTTGCCAAAAATAGTATAACAATTTATTGCTTTCGTTGGTAGCCAAAACACGAGTTCAACTTAATGGGGATTGAAGAATAAATTCAAACAATCAAGAAGCACTTGGTGTCAATGGAATGACAAATGAATTGAGAGGACAATGAACAAATATGAAATAAGATTTAATACTACCTCTGGTACTAGATATAAGAGTTAGACAAGAGATTTACTTTGGTTTTAAGTATAAGACCTAATTCATCTTGTTTTCTAAATTTATAGTTGTTTGTTGTTTCTTTAAGGCATCCTTATTGATTGCCCATGTTAAAGGGACTTCCATCAATGTTAGTTTCAATGCACATGATTAAAGATGGTACTTTATAGAAACTATCACACATTTGTATAAATAACTAATTAAACTAATTTCCTTAACTATATGCAATTGAAAGAAGGAAACAACAGCGGTAGGGAAAAGAAAAGAAAACAAAATGATAGCTAGGGAAAACAACAACAACAAATCTTATTCTACTAAATGATGTTGACAACAAGAATAAATCATTGCATTCTATTAACATGTAACCCTTCAAATTTATTATTTGCCAAGAGATCCAGTAAAATAATAACATCGATTCAAGATATTAAAAAAAAGAAAAATAAATTTTAGAATGAATTGAGTCAGAATAAGTTTCCCCTTATCTGTATTCCCTAGACTTACAAAAGTATAAATTAGAGAATAATTCAAATATCTTCAGCAAAGAGAAATCGAAGATCATGTCATCAACATCAAAATTTGAAAAGTGCTCTTCATCCAGATTTTGGCACAGATCAAAGAAGCATGGACAGAAAACTGAAGAAATTAAGACAAAGAGGGAGTCAAGGATCAGAACAACAATATTTCCATGCATCAAGTATATAATATACATAGTCCATATACTTCTTGGTGGTGGTCAGCTCTAAACACCAGAAACAAATTCTGACTGTAATTATCAAAAACTTTTATTAGGAATTCATATCGCATTAATTGGTGTCTTGTAAAATTTAAACAAAATTTGGAAACAGAAAATGCCCATTGTGAGTAAAGCACAGCAACCTGAAGTCCAAATACAGAAAGATCATTACCGTTGCCGCCACAACGCTCACAAGGCACAGGATCACCCTGTAAAAAACATCACGTTAGCGGGAGAAGAATCAACATTGATCCATACTGTCACCAGAAGCAGGATAATAATTGGAAGCAATATTGAAATGCATCTATGGGTGTAATGCATTTCGCTTAAACACATTTTCTGAACGAGATATTTTAAAAAAAATCATCATAAGGTGACTTAGAGGGGAAGAGAAGAAAAGAAAAGAAAGAAGCCATATGGTAATCGAAAGAAGAGTAAATTCCCAATTTGCAACTCCAAACATGAGCTCAAAGTAAATGGTCCCTAACTTCATTTATACAACCAAAAAATCTGATTCAGTTTTAATTTCATTAATAAACCGAAACTCCTAGGATTCAAACAAAACCGAACAAACATCCGAGAGATAGAGTGGTGATGCCCGTGGACTATAATGAACAGACCGAAACCCAAAATTGAAGAAACAGAAAGAGAGCAAAAAATTTGTTACCTTAAAACCAAGAAACAAAGAGAGAGCGATTGCAGCGAGAACACTAACAGCGACGAGAAGGGTCTGGGTATCGAAATTGAAAGTGGAGCCACTCACACCGTTGAAAAGCAAAATGGGATTGAAGATCATCAAAAGCCTTTCGGGATGCGTTGCTTTCCTGTTGGGTCTACTCTTAGAGAGGAATCGACGCAACGAGGACAATTTGAATTTGGAACGAACAGAATCAGAGGATGTGGAAGAACAGGAACAAAGGAAGGAGGAGGAGGAGGAGGAGGAGGAGGAGGAAGAAGATGTGGTGAGAGAAGAGAGTGGAAGAAGAGTAGAGTGAGAGAGAGAAGCCATTGGCCATGGATAAAAAAACAAATAATAGAAACAAAAATAAAAGAAAGAAGGAGAAGGTTGTTGCTGGCTGCTTCACAATATTTGGCCATGGCGCCTCACAACCTCTAGTTTCTCCCGAGGTCTATTTTGGAATATCATAACTTGTGGGATAAAATAATTTCATTGAAACCCATTATCTTTTTATTAAAAGAACGTTCAACACTTTATACTTCTTTAAATGTAAAAATATCTTTAAATATTTAAAATGGAAGTAAAAATGTTATGGTTGTTAAATATACTCTAGTACCCATTATATATGTATATGCAAAAATAATATGGGCTCCATTACAAAAAGCAGAAGTGTTAGATTATATTTAATGATCATGTCATTTTCCTTTTTATTTTCAATATTCAAGGGTATTTTTGCAATTTGTAAAAGTATAAGTTGCTGAAGACTCTATTGATAAAAAATAATATGTATTTTTGTACTTTAACCCTTGATATTAATACTATTAAATTTTTTTATTGAATTACATATAATATAATGTTCCTTTTTTTTTTTGAAATGTTTTGATTTGTGTGTGTGTGTGTGTTAAATATGCCCCTCCCATCTTCATTCATATATGAATATGATTTTTATATCTAATCATTGTACATTGATATAGATTGTTCTTTCATAATTCTCATGCAAACTAATAATCACTTATCTAATAATAGAAAGAAATTCGGGATAAAGACATATAAAAAACATAGAAATATTTGAATTCCAAAATGACACTTCAAAATATTTGACTTCATTTCAATTAAGTCCGTAGGGACTCTTTTAGAATTAATTTCTTTTTTTGGAATGACATAGTTGGCCTTTTGCAAAATTAGTTGTTACCACTTTAGTAGTTGTTATTTTACAAGTTAAAGTTCTTACTTATTAAACTATTACTATTATTGATATAATTTAAATTTGTTACCTGTTAAACCATTATTATCATTTTATCCTTTTAAATTAATGGAATTTAGATAAGTTCACCAGAAAATCTAAGTCAAAACTAGTCCTTAGGAACTTTAGAGTGATTAGCTTGTTTTAGAGTGCTGAATTGGGATTTTCATATTTGGAGGGATTTTTGTATATTTCTCTCCAAAATTCACTTCCCATCATCACCATAATCTAAAAATGAGTTTTCCCACTTAATATCTTGTAGTTTAGTGGTATGTTATCTCCCAAGTGAGAGGTCATGGGTTCAGTCCCGTCGTTGTAACTTCAAACCGTTAGTGTCTATCTCTTTAAATAAAAAAAGAGAAAGTTTTCCCCTGTTAAAAGCAAAATGCATGCAAAAGGATGTTTCATGGTCATATTTAACGTACCAATTGTGTGCATCATAAGCTTCATTAATGAACTCTTTTTAAGGTTGATGAAGGAAATGATTTTTGGAGTATTCTCATTCAATAATTGTCTTTTCTTCAACCAAGACATTACGACAGGTCAATTCTCCGCATCCTCACAAGCGAAGGTTAATAGAAATAATGCATTTTAAATATCTAATGATTGTGGTAAAATAAAGAACATACGTGATGATGATAAGATCTTGGGCTTATTTGGTAAGTCCGTTGGGAGAACGGACACAGATTCCGAGGTAAATATATGAAAGGAATTTTGTTTCGGTAAACGCAGGAATGATTTTTGGATGCCCAAACGGGCTAATCCAAACAAGCCTCTTATTTGTGTAGATTGAATTGTGTTGAGGACTTTTGATTAAAAAAAAATTCTGTTAAGGACTTTGATGAGTTTGATGTTAAATCTCAAGTACTTGGTAGCAAGAAGTTGGATTAATTACTTTTTTCCCCTCAAGTATAGATTTACTCCAAAGGAAGCAATTATATTCATAATACTATCAAATATTAAGGACTATCTCCTTTTGCTAAAGGCAACACTAGTTGGTAGGTTAGAGTAACTATTGTTCATTCAGCTTGTGTGCTTGTTGAAGCCTAAGAATTCATTTAAATTTGAAATTAAAGTGTAAATAATTCATCTATCAATATTTTTTTTCTAACTACATGAATCTTTCTACTGAAGTCATTATATTCAAGACACTTATAATGTTCCATAAATATTTTCTTTAATCTTGCTTATATTATGTGGGAAAAAACTATTCTAAAGACCAGTTGATGGTAAAAGTTGGAAAAACAAATACGTGGACATATGCCCATTTCACTAAGAGAAAAGGGTGTAAAAATGCTAAAGGAAACCTAGAAATAAAATTACAATCGGACCCAAGTCCTGATAATATAGAGCATACTCATAATCATATATCTAAAATCATCATCTGGGTCTTCATCAGAATCTGGCATCTCATCATCTGAATCACGATAATAAATAACCTCATTTCATCATCTGAATCTGGCATCTCATTTCATTAAGAGAAAAGGGAGTAAAATGCTAAAGGAAACCTAGAAATAAAATTACAATCAAACCCAGGTACTGATAATATAGAGCATACTCATAATCATATATCTAAATCATCATCTGGGTCTTCATCAGAATCTGGCATCTCATCATCTGAATCACGATAATAAATAATCTCACCTATGCCAGAATCCCCTTTTTTGCCACCAGTCGTGTGCTTTGCCTCAGTGTTGTAATCTTCAAGCGATCTTCTACCATCATATATTTGTATTGGTCTACCATGTCCTAAGAATACAATGATCAAGTTTTATGCTATACCCATCATTCAAAACGGCAAGGAAACAAAAAAAAAAATCCCCTTTTTCAAAGGAAAAATTTTAGCACAGATCTAAGTTACGTACCTTGGTGTTCAAAAGGCAGCACAACCTTGGCCCTATCAGTTCGCTCCTTCTCAGACAGCTCAAGATTGAATTGTACCTGCTCAAGAAAGAACTTCAAATCATTCATTACCAGTCAACAGCAAGAAGTTCATATTAACAATTATTTCCAAGTTTTCTCTTTGCTTATCTGCAAACATCTGGGACATTGTGTAATAACAGCCATTATAAGAAAATTCATTAGTGTAGTGCAGGGAACTATACCAAGGGCTGTGTATAAAGCGTATTTCAACAAGTACGGATTAGATATATCTTTATTCTATTTCATCATTCTTGTGTAGAACTAATTAATAGCATCAAACACAGGTATCAAGAGTTAAATAGGCACACGATGGAGTTGTAGGAGACATATGCTTGATTCATTTCTGCTTCTAAAATTTAGATCAACAGACAGATGTCAGAATCTTGCCTATGGGTGTGTGTTGCCAATTTGACAAAGGCCTTTTTGTTTTCTTAGAAAGGGAGTTATCAACCAGAAAATTGAAACTGTCTTCTCTTTATTTCCTCTTTCGCAGAAAAGAGATGAGACTTTTTCTTCTATTACGAGAAGGTTATTCAGCTTTTCCCTTCTTTTTTTACAGAGAAAAAACCACTCCATGTAGGACACTATACAACTGACCTTCGGCAACAGGCCTGAAATAGATACTCCATCCACTGATGAAGCAGATGTAAAGCTAATTCCTGCAGGGTCAACTTTAAATTCTTCACTCTGAATATAAGGTCAGAGATATTATATCAGTCCACCAATGTTGATTGATAATTTCCAACAAAACTTATAGAGGAAGAAAGAGATCACCATCACTCTAACTCGCCCATTTCTGCGTTTGAACCTGACATTGAACTTCCCCCTGGTAAAACTTTGTTCGGACAAGGAATTCTCTGAATTACCCCTTTGACCATAAAAAGAATGATGAAATGGTTCAACAGTCGCCACCATGGAGGACATGTAATCAAGAACAGCTGCAACCCTATCGTCATGAAGATCAGAATGAAATAACCCAAATATACATGAAATTTGATCTGCAGCCATCACAAAAGCAATTAACATAAGATACAAAGTTGTTCAGATATCAAGTCCACTTCAACACTAGTTCATAAATGTAAACGAACAAAAACAATTCACATACTTTCTTGCTTTGGTACTACCATAAAGCAATTTACCAAACTAAATCACAACAAACCAGACAATATAATGAGGAAATTAAATAATCCAATTTCAGTGCAAGAATGAATACCATGGCTCCGCAGATTGCTTAAGAAGCCTGAGACGGACTGTGAATTTGTAAGTCTCAATAGTTCGCTTAGCTGGAATATGCAAAAGAAATCCATCAGGATTCAAGAGATGCAGATACAGAATTTACAGAGAACAAACTAGGGACATAAACTGATTTATAAACAAGGCATAATTATTTATAATTCTCATGAAAATTAAATTTGGAAAGACTTCTCCCTAATCCACTCTTCATTTATTCCCTAACTGAACTCTAGAAGCAGAACAAAAACTAAATACTATGCAGGTTTATTTAGTATATACTAATAATCACAGCACAAATTTTTATCAACTTTAATTGTAACATGATATATGCAAAACATTGACATGATCAGCTTTTCACTAAATTCCTACAAAGTACAAACTTAACAAGAGACCATTTAAATAAGATAATATATGTATCACTTGCAAAATTTGCTCCCTAAAGTCCCATTTTCAAGTCAGTTACTGTAAACACATCTAAACACAAGACAAAACCTAGTTAACATGGGCTCTACCTCTACTCATATGAAATGCAAGGAGAGACATCTCCAGAAACAGGAGAGAGCTCTATTACAGGCCTTGATGAATATAAATCTAAACAAAACAAGAGCCAGTGTTCCTCTATTTAACACAAACTGAGACATTATGGCAGTTTTATAGCTCGGCCTACCACATTTTTATGCACATCTTAGCTTAACAAAAACTGTAAAATAATCATTAGGCGTCCAGCTTCCACGAAACACCAGAATTCTAGCCATTGCAATGCTCTCTTGGGGTGAGAATGAGACTTAGAATTAAATTGGTGTACATGAATTATCTCATCTAAGATCGAGGTAGGACACCCTAATAGGTAATTGTTTCAAGTTCAGATCAGAAACAAATGCGTATCTTCAAAAGTTTAACCATACAAAAGAAAATGATAATATTGACAATAATAAATACCATGCCGCAAAGAACACTCATCCCAACACGTTAACACGTATACTCAACTTTATCTCAAGTTATGGTAATGGAATGCACAGTCTCAATTAAGCTTAATCATAGCAAGCAAAAGTACCGAGTCTATGGCAACACAAAAGCGGGCTTTCTTCTCTCCAAACAGTCCTGCAGTTAATCAAGTTTATACATTCACAAGTTATAAAACTTGTCCCAAAGAAATGACACTTGCGCTAAAGTGATCAACTCTGGTGAAAATATGGCTTTTAGGACAGTTTGGTAGAAGTTAAAAAACAAACGTAAAGTTTTACCTCCACCTAGTTCAGTGATTACAGAAAACAATTTTTCCAAATCCTTCATCTCTCTATAAGAACTTGATATAAGTGAACTTTGGTGAGGAATATCCTTAACATTTATAGATTTCCGTATTTTATCCTTCCAACCAAGTGGGTCTGTATAGCAATCCAAAATATGAATCCTGCAAATATCATGTGATTTTAGATATTAGAATATGAGATTACTGAGTGTAAAAATATAAATTTGTTTTAATATATGAGATATAGCAACATAAGGCCTAAAGCATGCTTTGATATATTAAAATTAGAATGTTTTATAAACTTTAACTTTCAACTTAAGAGCATGTCGTCTTTGACTTGGTGGCTAACAAAATTGCTAAATACCACATTTGAGGATGCCATTTCTGTAAGAAGACTTTACGTGTTTTGAACCTCTCATGTTATAAAAAAGTTGGAGAAAATCATAATTCATATACAAGTTAAAAATGCTTACCATTTCTCAGAAGATTCCATGTCCACTCCTTTTGCCTTTAAAAAAGAAACACAAGAGGATGGACTTTGAGAAACTGCAACAATAACTATACCTCTATATCAAAAAAGAATTACTTAAGAATTATCTTTAATATAGAAATGGGAACAACTAGAAAAAGAATTCGTGACCACAACAAAGAGAATCTCACTAATGAAAAATTAAACTGACCGGGGCTGAGATTTTCCTCTTAAAATCTGAGATGAGAGTTGAACTAGGATGTATGAGAATACATCAAAGGCAAAAGGTGAATCCAGAGAATCCTTAATTGTCAGAGCAGGTGCATGTTCTCCCTCTAATGCACCATCCCTTAGCACTTTGCAAATCGATTCTGCCATTTCTGATGCAAGGAAGGGGATAACAATTGAGCCAATGCTCAAAGGGGATCTAAAACCTCTATTCTATAACTAACAACTTCTTTTATTGCCACACAAATTCCTCGTATAACGTGTTATCTTCACATAAATTAAAATCCAAGCAATAATGGTTCTAATTTAAAATTTCTCATCCAGTACATATGAAAAAAAAAATAAATAACAACTTGTTTTAATCTTTTATCCGTCTGCATATTGAAAATATAAATAAAAATTTATTTTATTCTAAAACATTTCACCTGTTACAAATTAACATCACTCTCAAATTTTTTATGGGAGTAACAGTTTCATCCTAATCTCTTTATCTACGTTTCCTATTGCAGTTTCCCCCCATCTAGAAATCATATATCTTATCAACAGTTTTTTACCCACTATTTGTGTGTTGATTCCATCAAGAAATCATACATCTCATCAATGGCGAAGTGACTATCTGCAAAAATCCCTTATTCTATATAAAATCCCCCTCCTCCTCACTTTCTCCCACATCAAACAATCCCAATAATCTATATTTCCCAGAAAACATTAACATTAACCTTCCACTAACTGCAATAGAACCACCCACACACACACAGTCAGCAACACAAAAAGCAACGTAAGCGAATGAAATAGATTGGACAACGGTACCTTGGAGGTTTCTCTCAGCCTCTTCCGCGGAGTTCAGCGACGGTGGTGGAGATTGGAGAACGGAGGTCAGTGACAGACTGACGGCGAGTTGAAGATCAGTGACGACGACGGCAAGTCTGCGGTACGACGATGGTGGAGATTGGAGAACGGGGATCGAAGCCTTGGAGGCCCCGCGATTTGAAGGCAGTGACGGCTGAGAGTCTGCGAGGGACGATCAAAAGCCCGAAAGCAATATTGATGAATGGGGTGATAGGGGGATAGACGAAAAACCCAGCGGGGAATAATTAATTATTAAAATTGGAGATAATGTGAACTTAAAATTATGTACAATGCATAGCATCAAAAACAAAAAGTGCACTGATACGGTGGTAAGGTTTGAGCCCGTTTGATCAAAGAAAATGGTCATATGTAAAAAGAAAATCTACATTTGGCATTGGCGGCGGCTGTTTGGTGGCCTCTCTAAAATGGAAAATGGTTTCATGGTGAAAGCCATTTTCATTCATACACGTGAACTTTTATTCCCACCAAGCGCTGAAGAAGAGTTGTCTTTAATCTATCTTCTCCGGTCCCACCTTCTGTTCTAAGTCCATCACTAACATGGTTGAATGTGTGCATCTTCAAGTCACGGTCTAAATACTTCAAGTTGCGACATGAAACACTTTTAGTTGTGACTTGGAAACAAAAACTTGAGTAATTATGAGTTACCCATCATGTACCCATAGTAAAAAAATATAAACAGACTGCCAGTAACTTTGACTATAAGCACACCATGGGTGACTCACAGTTAGGGTTCATTTTACATAATTTGTTATTAAGTGTAATATAGTTATTTGACATAATTTTCCTACCTACTTCACCATTAGTTTAACCCAATCAAACATAAATTTTCCTATCAAATCATTTTCAATTCCAATGCATACCAAACATATCATATCAAAAAGTTTCCTTTCTCTTCCTCCATTCCAACCATTTCTTTGATCCAAAAGCCCTAAAAGTTTCAAGTTTTCAGTTCAACCTCTCACTCTATCATTTTTATTAAAAGCCAAAAATAGGCTTAGGCTTAGGCCACCTCACAGATTTAAAAGGCCTTTCAGTAGGCTTGGACCTGATCTATCAAGTGAAACTATTTTGGCGATGTCATTTACGATTTACAACGCAAGTGAAGAAGTTTTGCCAAAAATAGGCTTAGGCTTAGGTCACCTAACATGTCTAAAAGGACTCTTATCATGACTTCTCACTATTTGTTAACGGTCTAGTTTATTGTAAATCCATTGATTGGTTAAGGTTAACATTGTTGACTGCAAGAAAATTGTATTTAGTTATGTTTTATATTAAAAAATATCTCTTCAATATTCTTGATAAGATGTTAGACAAAAAAATATATTCTCAATTAGATGTTTTATATTATTTTTTGCCATTTTTAAAAGGCCTCCCACTGCACTCCAATGAGCATATAGTTAAGAGGTCTAGCAACTAAAGTATAATTAACAACCAATGAGGATCGGGTATTTTGGTCTAATGGAAGATGTCAAATCTTACAACGTGATGAAGTAATGTTCAAATACTTACCAGGAGAGGTGTTCAAATATGATTGCATTTAATAAAAGAACACATATGCTAAAAAAAATTATCCATAAGTCATTGTTTGCTTTTCAAGGAAGCATCGAGACTGTTAGCTATAACACTGGTGGAATAATTTATTTAATATTTCCCTCATCGTTAATATATGAGCTATACTTTACTAATTTTAGGTGATTAAGAGAGTGAGATAAAGTATTTAATCATAACAAATACGATGTGATCTCTTTAAAATACTTATGTATATCATTAAAACGTAAATCAGTTTATAAGGTAGCTAAAATAGGTCCACAATAAAAATAAATATAAGAAATGAAATAGATTGAATTTTATATTTATAATAAAAATTAACAACAAACCTCAATGTTTACCGCTGGAGCAATAGTTCACATGCTCAAATTGAACAAACTCATGTAACATAAAGCTAATACGAGAAAACCAAATTACTATATAATAATACTAAGGGCATGTTTAGATAGAAGAAAATGGGTCGATGGAAAAAGAAAATCAACATTTTCCACTAAAGGCAGCCGTTTGGCAGGACATTTAAGATGGAAAAAGGCCTCCTGCTTTCATTCAAATGCAGGAACCTCTCTTCCCACTAAAAATGACAGGAACACATATTCAAACAGATGATTGAAGAGGCCAAAAGACGCAATTGCCCTGAGATTGCAAATAAAAAATTCGTTTGTCTCGTGTTGAAACATAGCTCTCATCACTACGCTTTCAGAAAGGAAGCAAGCAATTCATTGCACTGCCGAAGAAGAGAGGAATAGAGGGAAAGGGCTGTGATTTTCCATCTACAAGGTTAGTGCTTTTTGTCAACCTTCTATTTACCTGTAGTGCTCATTATCTTGCGGCAACTTTTTTGTGTTTGTTGTTAGCTTTAAGTAGCTGCCATATGTAACTTATGGGTACGTTGAAACAACCTCAATTCATAATTCTTGAAATAAAATCCCTATTTAAATCAATTAAGAAAATAATTTTTAATAATCCGCCATCTCAACTTAGAGATGGCTCAATGCCACTCAAACATCAACTGTATTATCCACAATAGAAAATTCCCACACATGAAAACAATGGCTATCAAAATACTCTCACAAGGTAGCATACACCTAATTCATAGATTGACATCAACGGATCAGCAATGATACATTAACATCCAAAATGAGTTAAATGATATGAAGAGTATGCACAACCTAAGCACATGGCTGTGTATACATCTCCTACATAAATGTCTCAAAAAGAGGAGGCCCTACAAAATGATGACAAAATATTATGCCTCCGGCTCTTTTCCTTCCCACCTACCGGTACTGGGGCCCTCTCCTGAAAATGTTGAATCCACGGATGAGACATAAAGTCCCAGTGACCAACAGATAATTTATCAAATATTCAATGAGGGTTATAAGAGGTGAACTAAGGATAAGTTCATTTAACATTATATTGATAATATTTATAAACCAAAGGAGTACTTGACTATCATATATATATATATATATACCAATCATAATAATATACTCTATATAATGAAAAAGGTAAAATGACAAAGTTCCAATTGAATAAATTAGTAACATATTGTATATCAATACAGTACAAAACAATCTATACACAATTCCATCCACCAAACTCCTCCTTGTATCACTTGATGTGGACTCCAACCTATAACGATAGGAGACTTGGTCAGAGTCAACCATCAATATAAGGTTAATGGGATCCCTCCTAGCTGCCCACAACTAGGTTCAACATTGGAAGGTGTCATCTTCTCTATGGTCACCCACAACTGGGTCCAAGACTTGAGAGTTGACCATTCCCAAAGCCGCCTATAACTGGGTCCAAGACTTAGAAGGTATAATATAATGTCAACCACTATGATCAGTAGTGGAGACTATTTCCATGGACTTTATGATGTATCAAATATATCATCCTCCCAAACTTCATCACAACCCAAGCCCCAACAATACAGTCACCATCATTCTATAACTCATTTATATATATTATCATTTTCTATCAAGTTCTCAATTATAACGTAATATCACATAATACAAGGAGTCATTATACATCATAATATCAAAATATAATCCGCTTTACTAATGATTCATAAACATATAGAACTTAATTTCCAAAGGTAACTTCATGTTAATTTCAAAATTTAATCATCATATGTAAATTTTAAATCAATATAACACTTACAGTTCAAAAGATGTTTTCCAAAACATCTTACAACCCATGGCAAGCTAAAATAAATTAAATGTGGTTACTACATGCGTAAGCAAATATGCAATACCACAATAATTCAACCCCAAAGCGTAAGTCACCAAACACAATTAATCTACGCAGTTGATGAAATCACACCTTAATTTAATGTTAATAAAACAAGTACATATATACGTTTAAATAAAACTTATTTTCTTTCCAAATTTTAAGTTCTCTAATCATTGTCCACCTACAACCATAATTAAATTCTTTATCTCAATCTCCTTTCTATCATCTAATAGTTTTATTTCACTTCTTAAAATTATAACCAATTTACAAAAAATCCCCAAAAATTGTTGTCTTTAAATCCTCAAATATCATATAAATCAAATATCCTCAAACACTTATTAAAATCCCAATTTCTTTCTTCCATAAATCATGTCTTATCTAGTATAATCACTAAAAATATCTATATTTTCTCAATGTATCCAAATATAACAAATTTAACACTTAAGGTTTCACCAAAAAAATTCCTAATATACATATTTCATCACCAACTTCAAATATCATCTGTTTAAAAATTATTATAGGCACTAATGAACCAAAATAAATTATAAAAATCAAACTCAATTGGTAAAAATATCCTATATACCCCAAAAATAAAAAGATTATAAAAAACAATTATATAAAATTCTCAAATCAATCAATGACAAAAGTGAACCAATTAAATTATTAATAGCACCCCCAACATCCAAAATAAATTTCTTAATATGATTTTAATTAGATAAATAATCAGTAAATGGTAATATTGGGTCTGATTGAAAGAAAAATTGTTATAAAATAATAAAGCGACCAATTAAAAATCTAAATCGATCAAAACTACCCATTAACATCCCTCTACATTCTTATACTTTTAAATTATCAAAATTAAAAACTTTTCAAAATCCTAACTCTAAAAATTTCGTCTAATCAGAACAAAATTACTACCATATGAAAGAGAAAAATTCATGGAACAACTTTCATAAAGGAAGTTTAGTAATTAGAGGTAGTTTTGCTTACCATATTAAGCTCTAAAATGTTAGCAATGGCGGACCAAAGCGATGCAAACGGGATGAATAATAACCACGTAGAAAAATGATGACTCTCTCTTTATGATTGTTTAAATAAATCTTATGGCAAATTACACAATATGACCAAAAGGATTAAAATATAACAAAAGGGACCCTTTTTCATTTAACTATTCTTATTATATATATATAATTTATTTTCATTTCAAAAAAAAATGTATTTAAGTAAATCCATGTTTCTTATATAACATAATAATAAATTTCAATTATCATAAAAAATAAATATTTTCTAACTATAGTTTTAGAAATGAAAATTTTAAGATGTTACATAATTACATTTATTCAATCTCGTGTTACTTATAACATGTGTCTGGTTAACCATGTGAAATTATATATGAAGTAAGTGGCTTTGATCAGATGCAAGTGATGGGTACTTGGTGGCTAAGAGGGACAAGTATTTAAATATAACCATAAGGTACCTACAAAGAGCTTATGATTGGACATTTGAAATTTATGTAGAAGTCAATGACTTTGACCATATCCAACTGATAGGTACCTAATGGTTACTCACTAAACATAGGAGAAACTAATGTAACCAAGAGCGACACATGATTTTAAGCATGTCAAAGTATATGTTCATGTGATAGGTACCCTATAACTGATAATGATTTACATGTTGTGGAAGACTATAATTCGAATGACAGTAGTTGATTATAGTTGTATGTTACATATATATATATATATATATTTATATATATGTTGGAAAACTTTGTAGGTGATGGAAGATGAATATTTTTTTTGAGCTAGTGGCTGGATGTGTAGCATTGGTTATGGCAATAAGGAAATTGATTTTGACAATGTTTTTTATAATAGTTATAAACAGCAGTAGATGTAGGCAAATTCCTTATAGCCCATTTAGATTAGATTTTCATGCCAAGAGAGTAAACTTAAGAGTAATGATATATAGTAGTGATAGAACTTGCTTCAGCCAAATTAGGATGTATCTCACTGCGTTTTATTAATTGTGTCATATGCTAAACATAATTGGTGGCCTAAAACATATAAGTCATTTGCTAGTGGATGAGCAAGTATCAATGTTTTTTCACATTTTAGCTCATTATGTGAAAAACAGAGTTATATAATTTGAGTTTGGAAGATCTGGTGAAACAATCAGCAGATACTTTAAGGTTGTATTAAATGTAACTTTGAAACTACAATATGAGATTCTCAAAACACCATAGCCAATTCCAGAGGATTCAAAATGAACGTTGGAAATAGTTTAAGGTAATAAGTGCATGCTCTCCAGATGCATAATTCATATTTGAGATGCCTGGATGGGAAGGCTCAGCTGCTGATAGCCGAGTTCTAAGGGATTCTATAAGGAGAAGACTTGCCCTAAGAGTACCATTTGGTGTATTAGTGGGGAATGGTTATGGTTAATTTGTTGGATATGATTTTTTTGTTAATGAAATGAAAGTGATAGCACAATTCTTTTTTCTATGTTTTTCAGGAAATTACTACTTAGTTGATGAGGGTTATAGTAACTATCAAGGCTTTCTCACCCCCATACTGATGCCAACGCTACCACTTGAATGAGTAGAGATAAGGACACCAACCCGAAATCCCCTATGAATGCTTTAATATGCGTTATTCAGCTGCTTGTAATGTAATTGAAATATGATTTGGCATACTCAAATTCTTTTATATTACCCGGTAAGATTCAGAATAGATATATTGTAATACGTTGTTTACTTCATAACCTCATTCAACAAGAGAATATAGCCATTAGATGAACAACTGTAATCATTTGAACCCCCTAATCCAACACAAGAAAATAAACCCATTGCAACAATAGAGACTTCAGATAGCTGGAACATCTATAGAGATGGATTGACAAATTATATGTTTAATGCATACATGGCATAGAGAGATTGATATTGAAGTTGAATGTTATACAATTTGTTGACGATTTGTGCATTTTTTTACATGTTTGACTTTAATGTAATGAAGTGACATTGTTAATGAGGTTTTTAAAATAAAGTTGAATATGATTTGTAACAATATATGTTATTCAAATGTTATTAATTTGCTAGTCTAAATTATGTAATAATTGTCTTGTGTTGGGGGTATAGAATGGAGGATGCTGGGAAGTCCAAATTTCACGTTTAAAGCCCTGATTAAGATAAATTGGTTGTTCAGTGTCTTATAGAGAACTGAGTAGAAGTTTATAGTAGATAATGGATTCAAGCCAGGATATGATAAGACACTTGAGGCTATGATGGAGGATATAACACCTAGTTGTGGTATAAAAGTCAATTCTCACATTCTATTTCGAATTAAAACCATAAAGTTGTCTTGACAAATTGTCTATGATATGGTATATGGCACCAACACTTCTGGCTTTGCATAGGACATAGAAAAGCAATATGTGGTCACTTAGAAAGAGATGTAGGATGGATATATTAAGGTATGTATTAGTTGACATTTGGTATATTGTTGAATCTTGAGAGTGTATAAATATGTTGGTATAAGTGTTAATATGTTTTATATGGCTGGTGCACAAGAAAGCTGGTGCATTTAAAAACAAGTTTTTACTTCATTTTCAAGAGTTATGCTTTGTGTGGTCTAAAGATCGGGCCACTGTTGATTTCTGCATTACTCTAGGTGTAATGAAAAAAGAAACTGAATTAGAAGAAGTTGAGATTCTTGATTCCCCACAACTTGATTGTGTTGCTGCTGACATCGACATATCACATGCTAGTAACAACACAAATGATGCTAATAACACAATTGTTGCTAATATTGAGGTCTCATCTTCATCTAGAAAGTGGCATAGAACTAGTAACACAAACTGGTTGGTTGAAGTGTTGCATGAAACTGTTACTGTTTTGGACCAAACGATTGTGCAAATTTTTAATAATCTTGGAAACAATGTCTTGATAAGCTCATCAGGTGAAAATGGAAGCCAAGGCTACAGACCTCTATATAGAGTTAATGAATGTTGAAGGTCTCACAATTCAATAGCTTAATGCAACACAAATTAAAATTGTTGAGTATAAAAGCTTGTTGAATGCATTTGAAAAGATTCCAGCTGCTTTCAAACCATCTTTGATACGTAGCTTACTTGGAAAGTAAGTAGCAGGTGGATTTATTATGGATGTTGCATATATTTTGTTGTATATTGTATATGATAGGTTAGCTACAGTGGTTTAAACTTTTGAACATGTTAGTTATGATACAAAACTAACATGGCATAAAGTTTGAACATATAAATTTGGATCCATTAGTAGTATACACTTTTCTGGGATGGTAATATATACTCCTTTTATAGGCAAGCAATGTATGTGAGACATTAACATCATATATTTTGTTAGGGTCATATATCTATGCATGGAGGAACTCTTTCTTGCAATGCAGCTTTCAGTTTCAAATATCATTGTGTTATTTTGTTATTTGGAGTAACCATAACTTACCTTTCATGTGCTTATATTACAAGTTTGTTGTAGTAATGACTATTGCAAGCCTGTCTCATAATGTTGAATGTGCTCTTTAAGGTAAAGACCAATTTGACCAAAATAGATGTTCATTCGAATGATATATATAAATTAAAATACCCATGCCAAAGCATCATTCGAATGTCTAAAAGAGGAAGCTTGTATTTGGATGAATGTATTGTATTCAAACGTGTTACTGAAAATGTGTTTGAAAAAATCTTCCTTAATTCGAATGATAGTTTTCCTTCATACGAATGAGCATTCAATTGTTAATTACATATCTTGAAGCCTCATTTAGATATGATGAAGATGAGATCTTCATTTAAATGAGATATATGACTCATTCGAATGAGCATATACAAATTTTAATATTCATCTCCATAGCTCATTTGGATATGCTGAAGATGATGTCTTCATTTGAATGAGACAGAGTGATCATTCGAATGAGCATCTACAAATTTCAATATTCATATCTAGAGCTCATTTAAATATGCTGAAGATGATATCTTCATTCAAATGAGACATAAGGCTCATGCAAATGAGCATTTACAAATGTCAATATTTATCTCCAGAGCTCATTTAGATATGCTAAATATGATGTCTTCATTCAATTGAGATATATGGCTTATTCAAATTTGTATTAAAAAAGCAACACTCTCCATAAAAATCAATAACCTTATTTGAATGGGACTTATATCCATTCAAATGACATTTAACAAAATTATAATACTTATTTCTAGACTGATAACTAGAAAATGTGTACTTCATTTGAATGGGACACAATGCACATTTGAATGAGGCTCTACAAATGTGAAATACATTGTATGCAGATAATTGAAAGACACAAGTTTATTCGAAAGAGCCATGTGCCTTATTCAAATGCTGTAGTATAACAACAACTACATCTTTTGACAGTTACTCCCAATGGCTAAATCTATTACAAATCACTCCATAACTTCCTCAATATGTTACTTCTCTAATTGATTCTCGTATGTTTCTTCTCTCAAAACTAAAGAAACCCTATTAATCGCAGCCCTGATGTCTTTGTCATTCACTGATGGTTTAGGTGAATATGCTAGGTGAACCTTTTACTTTTGAATGTTTAAGCAAGAAGGCCAAAAGTTCTCACAAGCCTAGGCCTCATCGTCATAAAGTGCAAGATGATACTTCTCCATCAAAACCCTTAAAAATCCATGGTAGTGTTGAATCCCAACAGAAGAATAATATATGCCTAAAGGGAAAGTGAAGAAGGTTGTAGTTGCTTGTCCATATTACTCATCTGATGATGACGAACAAGAATTTATAGTGAAGCAACAGAGAAAACGAGGAAGAAGAAGCGGAAAAGGTCATATTTGTGACTCTGAAGATCAGTAAAAGGAAGGCAACATAAAAAAAACTACTCTAAAGGGAACTCCTCATGCTACTACTATCAAAGTTCCTTATAAACCAACAAGGCAAGTCAGTGAACAAGGAAAGGAACTATCACACCCTAAAATTTAGAGGTGACCGGCATGAACTATGAGAGATCTCACACTCCGTAAGCCTTTGGTTTGTAAGCGTATGCTGTTCGTTAAACTGCTAAACAACATAATGAGCCATTTCTTTTCTCAATTTTATGCCATAAAAACATGTGTTATCAACATATAGTAAAGCACAAGGACCTCACCTATAGACTATGTGGAGCATCTAACCTTTACAAATAGTATACCCACATAAGTTTTTTGTATACACCAACATTAGCTACAACACAAGCCAACGCTTTTATAACAACAATGAGGCTTTTCGTTGCTCAACCAGAAGCATAGGTCAACTGGGCTATCTGAAGCCAAAATAAATTTCCGGTGAATAACGTTCCATTTATATATTTAGTGGAACAGAAGATAAAAGTCTAATGGATTTAATTCCAATAACTAACATAATGGTAAATCTCAATATTTGAAGAATATAATCATTTCATGCTTGAAAATGCGCAATAAAACATGCGTCCGATAATTTCAAATATGTGGTCGAATAACTTGTTTCATATAATGGATTTAAAATAATAATTTTCAAATCTGGTATTTTTGTATGACTTCAACAGAATGGAATATTAGGGTAAAATAACCAGGCGCAGCTTGAGGCCACGAAAACAAGTGTGAACACACAGTTCATGAGAGTAAGTAACCATCAGACGCGGCTTGAGGCCACGAATAACAGGTGTAGGGATAACCCCACGAATAACAGGTGAGTCAATGCCTACGAATATCAAGCGAGCTCGAGATTAACTATGGTGCACCAAGGACTAACAGTACAGCTGTTAGTAACCAGCGTTCTGTATTCAGTCCTCTCAAAACATTTTCGAGCATGCATGGGATCAATTTCCAAACTGTTTTCGATATAAAATTTTTTTAAAATAATTTGTAATAGG
>JANTPZ010001336.1:0-23396 GCA_025593235.1 Vachellia pachyceras | reverse complement strand
CCGATAACGTGGATGGTGACGTGACTCTTCTTCAGATGAAAGGACCAAACTAAAACTCCGTTTCTTGGGTCAAAATGGAAAAGGAAAGGCTCTGGTGGGTCCCATGCCTCCTGATTGCCACATAAGATGCTTCCAATATTTATTTAATGCATTAATAAATGAATCAGATTATTATTGTCATGGGCATAACTGCCTTTTGGGAGGGATATTTATTTTGTGAACAGAAAATGGTATGTGAGAATGGCTTTGTTTGGTAAGTCATTTTACCAAACGGATGCGCTTACCGAGATAAAATTCCTCTCACATAAACTGTCTAGGAATCTATGTCCGTTTTTCCAACGGACTATCCAAACGGAGCCAATATTGGTTTTGCCCCATTTAGTGGTTTTGCCATGAAAGAGAATTATAGAGCACTTTGGACGAAATGGTGCTCATTTTGTTTGTCAAAATTAATTAATTTTCTGGTTTGGTACAAGTAAGTATCATTTCTTTTAGGTAAACTTCAATTTTGATGTGTTTGGCGAGGAATTAGGTGTTGATTGAAATTGAGGCTGCATGCCAATGACCTCACATGTGAATTAGGATAGTGTTAACTAGGGTTTGGTTCAATTAGGTTAAACCATTTGAATTGGACTAACACTTTGTTTTCCATGAGTTATATCCTTTAATGGAATTGTCCTTTGAATAACTTATCTTCAAATATTAATTGCATATGCTAAAACTTTTTCATTTGTCATTATTAATTACTTTATAGACATGGTCAGACCTACATGCATTTGAGCAAGTTGAGTCGCATCTCCTAACATTCAGAAAATTAAGTATATATTAGTACTATATGATTTATTTTACATCCACCCATTTGCTAATTTTGAATCTACTAAATTTTTACTTAATTTCTTCTTAAAACATATTAAGAATAAGTCTCATTTATCTTAAACTCTATAAGTCAGAGTTCTGAGTCCGTCACTGTTCATAGACATTCTTCATTGGTTATGGAACACTAATATTGTTGATCCGTCAACAAATCCTCTTTAACCATATCATGTGTTCAAAAGCATCCCATCTATCTTCATAGCATAATCCGGTTTGCTCTCAACATAGTTTGGTATGATATCTTTCTTCTCATACTATTAAAGTTATCTCTTCTATCTCATTTTATAGCTTTCTCAATCACTTTCTGTCATTTTACTCATATTACTTCATAGCTATCTTTGATTTTATTTATGTAACCATGTTGTACTTTTCCAAACCCAAAAAAAAAGCATTAGGCTTCAAACTCCTCTTCTTAGTTGGTGGCATATTCTCTATATCATTACTCTTGTTTCAGTTTTCCAAAACTTTTCAAAAGAGAAATAAATGAATGATATCACATTATACTATATAGCTTTTTTGTTTGAAGAAAACAATGACTAATATTTGACTGTTGAGTAAAACTAGGAAATTAAGTCAAGCCTCAAAGGCATGCTCGAGTAACATATATGTGTATGTGCGCTCGTTACAAGTATTTTGCAGAGCTTCCAAACACATCCCTCCCAATACTGACTTGAGAAGTAACCCTATGGTTGAGTAAAACCTTCTTGGTAATCACTGAAAATTATTACTACACTTCACAGCTTTGTTAAGATTAACCTTGTCCATTGAATCTATCCAAGCAATCATCTATGGGATAGAATGAAACACTGAAAGCATCTTACACCAATGGAAATTACCAGTTAGATTTCTCCATGCATGTTCATAACACTGCAACTCTAAAAAGGGGATGATCACTATACAATTCAAGAAATGAATGTAATTAGAACAAAGTTGCAATAACAAATGAGTAACGTGGACTTGTAACTTGCTCTATACCAAAATTAGTTATCACATGACTGATCATTGATTGTACCTATTTGGGAACGCGGTAGAGAAATACTTTTCTGCAAGTCAAGGTAAATATGTGAAGGAGATTATCTCGTTTTACGAAAAAATACTGTTGAACGTGCATTTGATTTTTCTTAACGCTCCACCAAACAAGTCAATTGTAAAACTTTTGGTCATACATTCTTCTTTTTTTTTGGATTTTTAATGATTTTCTGTAAATAAATGATATCGCATTCTTAGTTTCATTCATACCCATAACTTGCCATCATAATTCCAATCGATCAACTCCATACGTGATGCCATCATAACAAGTTAATTGTAAGCAAACGATTGGGATGAACTTTTATCGTCTCTTACTAAATTCAAACCTATAAATTTCATATAATCTTACAAAGTATTGATGAGTTTAGGCAATCTCATTTCGTTCTTGAGAAAAAACTTATGAGAGGAAATTTTTGTCGTTTACAAACATGATATGCATGTCTTTCTTAGGTGTGTGTGTGCGCAATCATAAATCAAGAAATTTCAATAATGAGTAATATAAACTTATTGTGGCTTCTTCTAGCTGCCATGAACTTAATATTTAAACAATATGGTGCCCTCACTTGGGCAACTAATTGTTATTTCTTATATTAAAATCTATCTTTATATTCTACTTACATATTGTAGGACTTCACATTATCTTCTTAGAATCTCATGGGGATTCTCTTTAAATTTACTAGAAATGTTTTTCTTTCTTTCATTCCACATGATACATCTGAATGAATAACAAATTATCGATCTTTAATGAGTAAAATATAATTAAATTTAAAGGTATAATGCATTCCTTGTAGAAAACATGAAGATGGCATCGTAAAAGAATGACGCGTATAAAAAAATGGAGAATTACTTTAAATTCCCGTGCTGCAAATTAATTACTATAAGGTCTCAAAAGATTGTTAATGATAACTGATTCACTTGTCAATGGTGCCCCTCGATTTGTTATTAATAACCTTTTGGGATTGTCTTAGAGTAATTAATTCGTTATAACGGGACCTAAATGCAATTCTCTTAAAAAATATTAGAAGTTGCAATCAAGCATGAACAACACTTTTTCACATGGGAAGACCCAAAAGTGATTATTTAAACTAATGAGCAAGGGTCTCAGGTTAAAAAAAAAAAAAAAAGAACGAACAAAGAAGAGTCCATTCAAAACCACATAATTGAAAATGACAAGGAATATATATTCTTATTTTAACATGATTATTAGGCATAATAAGCTTATTTAATACCTACCTTTTTCCTTCAGTTTAATTTCCGAAGGCAAGAATTGTTTGTGTGAGTTTTAATCAATATTTTATCAATGCACATGAATATAATTTAATAATCATAACAAGTGAAAAAATGTATATATAGTTGGCAGTCACACACACACAGATATATTTATATATAAAGCCTAAAATTAAGCATGGGATGATAATGATGATGATATGAAGTTTCAATTTTGTGTGTGTGGGGTCAAATTAAATTAGCGGAAAGTTAGGGGATGTAACACTGTACACTTTAATTATATTCACCATATCCCATCTGAATGTCGTTGACTGTGATTTGTGGCTTATAAATAATTAAGTTGTTAGTTTCTCATGTGAAGGCTTTTACGTGTATATATATATATATTTATATATTCCAAATTAAAGGTTTTGTGGTTGGGTGACATGAAATGATATATATTCATATGGAAATGAGCTTTTTGGGGTAAAGATTAAGGGAAGGAGGTCAAAGTGGGGTCACTAGTCACTACACCTAACAATTATAAAAGCATATGAATAGTACTACACATTTTGCATCAAAATCCACTAACCTTTTCAAATCCCTATTCTCATACTCCCTGTCTTGTCGTAATTAAGAATATGGGATAGTAAAGTCATTAATTTTGTATAAAAATCAAATATTTTTTAGTTTACTTCTATTTGAAAAAAAATAGATTTATATTACATTCCCTCTTCCATAATGAATTGTTTTAAAAAAAAATAGCGATATCGGACAAAAATTTAATTGATACTACTTCATCGGTGAATATAATAAGGATAATTTATCTTTAGAACATGTTTTATAATAAAAACCCGGAGTATTTATTTTGGCAAGGATTTTATTTCAACTTCACTCAATAATGTCACATCTTTTTTTCTCTGTAATGAACTCATCATAAAATTATATTTTCAATTATTAACAATGATTTGGTGGAATATAAATGATGAGATCTAATATTTAAATCCAACCATATACACAGATAAAATATTAAATAAATATTATAATTAGGGTGTTTGGCAACACTTCTACATTCCTCAAACGCACGTTTTAATAATATTTTTCTCTAGAACGAGGTAATCACCTTCACATATTTATTCTAGTTTGTATTAAAAAACTTCCATACATACAGCATTCCCAAATTGACATACAACGTTGATTGTGTGGGTGCCTCGGAGTTTAGCAGGCAAGACTTGGACCGAAAGGGACACATTCTTTCATGTTTGTGCCCAAAACCATCCAAATATACAAACCCCCATTCATTTTGGACTTTTTTGTATGATTTTTTAGATAGAGGGCCACTTTCGCACGTGTGTGTCTTTTTGGGAGCATTTTAAAACAAGAGGTGAAAAAATATTATTAAGGACAATAATCTATAGAACGTTGGTGGAGGAGGACCCCACCGTCCATTGAAAAAGTGAGTTGCCTTTCCCTATTTCAGGTCCCCTCTCCCCAATGATTTCGGACCCTTCCATGTTTTCAACCTACCATCAGCGCACACACTCACTGAGACACATACACATGGACACATCCACATTTTTTGTTGACTTCCATACAGTTTCAACTTTCAAGCAGGTCCAATCCCATTGAAAAAAAAGGGTTCATTCTATTTCATGCATGATGGTTGTCCATGAATACGTATCCATATTTAAAATTTTCACTGAAAAATATACATGTCTGATAATGGCTCAAATAAAATTTTCTCTCTCTTTCATTTTGATACAATGAAAGTTTAGCTGAGTTGAGCATACATATTTAACAGAATTAAATCATACTTTAAACTCACAAAGGCTTGTAAAGATAGTTACACATCGCTCATCAACAAAATTTTTATATCGATAATGAATTTTGATCTTATAAATTTATGAGTTATGAAATAATTTTTTTCAAATAGACCAATATTTGTTAGTAGAACTGTCTTAATAGAATAATATTTATGGTTAGTAAAGTGAAAAAACAATCTTCATCCCAATATGATTGGAAAAACAGGATAACCCACAAGCTTCAGGCCGACCCACTCCAACCTACGGGTTGTGCAAGGCAAGTTGAAAGAGCCCACCAACTCATCAAAAACAACATATTTAAAAAATTTAAACACAAGTAAAAAAATTTCTTGCAATATTATTTTAAGGTTAAGTAGCATTTTTACCACGGAAGTATACACGTTGGAGTATTGAGTATCTGAAAGTTTTCTTGGGACTGGATTCACCCTGGAAGTTTATAAAACGTAGTATTTTTCACTTGGAGCAACTGATCCTTAACGGACGTTTGTCTTCATTCGAATAAGACATGTTTTATTCGAATGAAAGCCTCATCTTCAGCGTAAAACTCATTCAATCGAATTTTTTCCCAACATTTTAGATTCAATCGGATATAAAAGTCAAGATTTAATCGAATCAGTTTTACATTTATTCGAATATAAATGCTAGGTTTTCTCATTCATACTTTTTCTTTTTTCCTTTTTCCTACCTTTTCTCTTTCATATCTTTTTCCTTCTTTCTCTTTTATCTTTCTTACTTTTCATTCTTTCTCTTTCCTCTTTCCTAAATACTTTTTGCCTCGAAATATGTAAAATCTAATAACTTTCCAAACATAAATCACTTTTCAAAACCTAGGTTTCGCCTCGGAATCTGAAAAAATTATTTTCCAAAATGTATTATTCAAAATTTAGGTTCTGCCTCGAAATTTGTAAAAGCTATTTTTAAAATATCTTCCAAACAAGCCCAAAGTTCTTTATTATTGTTTTCGGCCAACTATAACTTGGGTCTTATACATAACTTTCTCATATTTAGAGCCCATCCCACACCAACCACATTATCCACAAGCCCAAAATGTCTTCTTTATTGGGCTTCCTCCCCTCTGACCCTAATTTGATTATAATTGGGCCTCAATTTAAACTTTGCTCTCCGTAATTTTCTTTATTGGGCTTCATTTTTAATTTAGGTTGAAGGATGCAAAATATTCATTATTTTTTACTAAAATTGTATTCAGAAACTAATATGGATTAGATCTAGTAAAAGGATCTAGTCGCTCATAATATGAAAAACTATGGTTTGAATCTCTACTGGGAGAGGTGTCATCTGGTGGTACAAAAATCCTAATGAACATTTAAAATGGAAGCAGAAATTTAAAATATGCAATTTTAATAAAAGCTTATGGGTATTTTTGTATCTTAATCCTTTTATGTATTATGTCTCCTCATACTGAATGATGTTCAATTACTTGCTTTAGAGAAAAGAAATGGTAATGGCCAATGGGTCCAGCGAAAAGGGGTTGATCCCTCAAAATATAGTAAACTGGGGTTGAAATTTCCACTACAAAATGTGCTCATATTTTAGTATTTAATAGTATTTTGAATAAAATTATACGTCCCATGATTAGCTATGTGTCTGTGATGCGTTTCTGTTGTGCATTTCTGTTATGTCAATTAGCTTCACGAATCACGGCTTAAGTATTATAACGCGCTGCACTACGTTGCCCATACACTTGCAAACCTTTTTCCCCCTGAGAAATCAAAATTGAGTGTAATAACATTTATCTCGGAATAATTAAGTCAACGTATTACTGTTTTGTTTTTAAAATGTTAACTGGTGAAGGTTTTTGGATAAGGCGTCTGTGAGTTAATGAAGCTATTCGTGTTAGTACAATATGTACTATCGTACAGATTGTACTATATACTAAAACATGCTCCTATAAGTGAAACTCAAATGAGCTGATTATTTAGAGCCCCGCAAAGTGATGATTCGCAAGAGCTTAATTCTGATTAATCTTCGTTATTAAATGGATTCTTTCTGTGCCTCATCTTGCCTATTAAGTTGGCTTGCTTGATTACTTGTAGTAGTTGAGTCATTACTACATGGAACAAGCTGTTGGCTTCGCATTTGAACCATTTCATAGGTTACAGAGCGAGAGTTGTTGGAAACTACCAAGGCTTCATGTTTTTGGGTAAGTTGGCAGCCTTGTTTTTCTTTTCATCGTACTCGTTTGTTTCGGAATATATCTTCTATCAAAATGAATCTCTTCTTCCACTATCTAATCACTACTAGAAAAATGTCATTTAACAACGGAAAATCCGTTATTAAATTGCTATTTTTCATTACTAAAATAAGGGTGGTTAATATTTTTTGTCATTAAATGAAAATTTTCTAATGGAAAATAGCCATTTAGCGATGGATTTTTCCCTCGTTAAATAACATTTTTCTGGTAGTTAATGGAATTGTTAGAAGCTCAAAGTTTTACCCATATATTAGGAGGGAAAACCTTTGCCAAGTCTTCCCTTTTTTGGATCGGGGTTTGTAATTTTTGGGCAAGGGCAGACCTACGTTAGGTCCAGCAGGTTCGCCGCACCCCTGACTTCTATAAAATTAGGTATATATTAGTGATATGTGATTTATTCTGCACCCACTCATTTGTTGATATTGAACCCACAAATTTTTTTTTTGAAAATTCTTCTCAAATGATATTAAGAATAAGCATAATTTATCTTCTCAAAAATTAGTTTGCACCTCATAAACCAGAGTCCTGAGTCTGTCACAGTTTTTAGATGTCCCAAACTGATCTTATGCAAGGATGGGAATTGAAAGTGGATCATTATATATATATATATCTTTTATTGAAAAGAAAGGAAAAGTTACCATCTAATATAGGTGAGGTTAATTAAAATAAAGAGTAGGTTGCATAATGCTATAATATGGATAGAATAAAGTTGTAGTTGTCAATTTGTCATATAAAAAAATAAAGAGTGGGTGACAGCTAAACTTCACTTTCCGTAGCACCTACAATATTTATAAGAGTGGGATGGAATCTATTGCTTTTTTTTTTTTTCAATTACTTCCTTTGTTTTCTATTGAGGTTGCAGGAATATAAATGTTTAAGACTTACTGAAACGGCACATGCATGTGTGAAATCTAGGTTACAGCTAATAATAACTTCCATATAATAAAAATATAATTAAGAAAAAGAGGAAGCGTAAATTGTTGAACTTCGTTTAATCATGCCAAACCTTCAACAACCGAAGCGGAATGATCATATCTTTTGATTTACATTGAATCAAACACATTCTTCTTGTTAGATAAAAGAGTAAAGTAAGGAATATAATTCTAATTTTATTTCTCATGTGTACTTGACAACCTAATCTTTTTTTGTGCAATTTTGTCACTCATGCTTTTAGGATTTGTTTGAAAGTCCTTTTTAGAAAAGCTTTTACAGATTTTAAGGTAAAACTTAGGTTTTGGATAATAGCTTTTACGGATTCTAAGGAAAAACCTAGGTTTCAAAACTTAAGTTTTAAAAGATTGCGTTTAAGAAGTTATTAACTTTTATGGAGTTTGACGCAAAAAAGTATGTATGAAAGAGAAAGAAATAAAAAGTAGAAAAGAGAAAATTTATTAGGAGAGATTCAAAACCTAGGTTTCAAACTGAGATTTTGTATTCAAAATAACCTTTCTGAAAAATGTTAGTACTTGGACAAAACTTAGGTTTTGAAATTAAACATATGTTTCAGGATGAGAAGCTAAACAAGCTCTTAATTTGGTTTAATTTCATCCCTCTCCTAACTTTTAGTCAATTATTTTTTCAAGGAAGCCAAACACTTCTGGATCTCAATTTCGAGTTCCTGAGGAGATATCCATGTCGAGTGTCACAGACCTCAAACCAGATTCATCAAATTTCATATTCCTCCTAACAAATTTAGAAAAAAGCCGAATACCTAATAATATTAAGATGCTTAAAAATCCGTTAAAAGAAATAAGTTTACGAATTCTGAGATGATTTTATGAATATTAAAATATTTTTTACAGATGAATTTCGAGATATTTTTTATTTTATTTTACGTACACTATTAAAACTTTTTTTTTAAACATGCACGTTGTCGTATTAAAGACAATTTGGTATATTTCTAATGGGAGTGGCCGGTTAGGCTAGGATTTGATATATTTCTCGGAATGTGTGCAGCTAATGAGCTTGAGCGAATGTGAAACGTGAAGAACGGAGGAATCTAGTTTGAAAATGGGTGTCCTGCCTGGCCTCGCTGAATTGGAGGGGTTGAGTTGACAACAATAATTATTCCTTTTGTTATTAACAAAGCAACAGTAATGATTCTAGTTTATTGTGAACCCCCACGTTTCGTTATAGTTTCTCTATTTGAACAGAATAAGACACACACAAGCCATCTTGTTTTATTAGCTGTGCACCACATTTCGCATATGCATGCCACCACGTTCCAACAAGTCTCAAACATTCATCCGACGAATATTAGGTGACTTCACCGTTGCATATCAAACATTCAAAGTTTGAGTAACGGTCAATCAAGTTTAACGAACCCCTAATTTGAGTAATGGTCCCTACGGTATCCATGTCGTTTTGTGCTTCGTGCTTCTTTTTCGCTATAACTATACGTATATTTTTACTATAAACAATTTTATTCAAAATATTGTATAGCATTAAGTATGAACACTATTTTCATTCGAAATTCAAACTTTAATTTGTCAAGTTATGATAAATCAATCCCCCGTCATTAAATCTAATCCCTGTGGTCATGCTTGCTAATCTACAAAATCACTTCATTATTTCAAAAACAAGAAACCTTAAATTATCTAATCACATTCTTATATAGTTACTCAATCGTTCTCGTGTTCATGAAATTTGATATGGTCATGAAAATCATGGATATATATATATATAATACTCCACCCACTCTCTAGAGTGTGTATAGTGCGTGTTTGGTAATCCGTTAAGAGATCGATTTTACATGAAACTGTAGTAAATATATGAGAGGATTTTGTATTGGTCTGTGTGTAACATGATTTGAGAATTGTTCCTAAACAAACATATAATATAAAGTTCACCGCATCTCTAATATATATATATATAATATTTTTATCCATTTTATCTCTATCATACGTATCATTTTTGATTACAAATTAGTTTATCTAACATGTACATTAATATATAATATTATTTATATAGAAGCATTTAATGAGATCATGTCGCATTTGTTCAAATTAACCAATATATTTTATTACCTTTTCTGTGGAAGTCTATTTAACTACCTCAGTTGATCTACATGAGTTAAATACTAACTCCAAAACCTAAATATAAGACCTCATTTTTAGTGTAATTTGGGCTGCAAATGTACATTAAGAGCAAAATGCAGCACATAGTGACTTCCTCCATACATAATGTCAAGAAAAAAATTAATAATTTGAGGCAGAAACTATATGATATCCTTGCATGCATGTGTTGGGATTTAAAATATATGATCACGTGAATTTTATGTTCATTACTAGATATTATATATGTACATATAATTAACAATTAAAGATGAATCTATACAGAATCATTGAGCATTAACTACGTACAGATTGATGCCTAGGGGGTGGCCAAGCTACTATATATACAAGTCTTATGATGAACTGAAGAAGCCACAGAGAAAAAGAAAGAGAAATGGATTTCAGAAAAGAAAGTGTCATAATGTTAGTCCTTCTGGGTTTCATTCTTCTTTGTAAGGCTCAAGCCGCTGTTCATCACCATGACTTCGTTGTAAGTTCTTCAATGTGACAGTATTTTTTATTGCAATATATATACGTACATATATAATTACATACTTAATTATCACCTCTCTTGCGATTTTTTTCCACCAAATTGGCTTTTTTTTATTTACCTGCACCATATATTGAATTGCTATTCAAAGCTAAAATTGTTTTCTTTCATCTTCATCCAACACCAACTAAAAGCACTAATAATGCGTGTTGTGCACTTAAAATTGTGCTTGAGTTCCTTTATCAATTAAGAGCTCGTTTAGAAGTTTGCATAAGAATGGTTTTTACAGGATTTGAGATAAAATTTAAATTTTAGATTATAGATTTTGGGGGAATAACTTTTACGAATTCCTAGACAAAAACTAAGTTTTGAAAAGTATGTTTGCGAAGTTATCAGCTTTTAGCTTTTTCGGAGTTGGAGACAAAAAGTAAGTGGGGACAAAAAGTAAGTGGGAAATATAAAAGATAAAGAAAGAAAAAAGTGGAAAGAGAATTTTTTATGAGAGAGTGTGTAATTTGACAAGAAAATAACTTTTTTAAAATGTAAGTTTTGTTAGAAAATTTAGATTTTGAAAAAAGTGAGTATTTGAATAAAATCTAAATGAGGCAAATGAGCCCTAATTATGTTATGTCTAGCAGCTTATAAAATACAAAATATATGGATTATATTTTACTTTAAATTTGTAAAATGAAAAACCGGATCAGACCCATTAGTTCGACCGGTAAATTGTCAAATCAGACAAGTGGTCAGTCCAATAATGTGCTGATGAATTGAGAAATCTTATTTATCTGGTGATGAAATGCTCAAGCAAATGGATCAGAGGAAAGAGGAAGATTGAAAAACCAACATGTGAAATATGAAAAAGGGACATGTAGATAAAATTTTAAAGCATCTCACATATACATCAAACTCTCATTTTTCTACACGCTTTCCAATTGGTTAAACAGTAAGTGTACTTTTTCTTCACCTACTGCACCTTATCCCTTATCATCGACATATACAAAGTCATTTAAATATGTAAATACTTTATCATTTATATCTTTAGCTTTCCCAAGAATTTATTCTGATACTGATTAGCTAGCTTTGTCACAAACACCCAACTACAGAAGCTTAATTAGTAGGATAAGATCTGCATTATTAATATGCCACAACACGCAAACCAATATTTTTTGTAGTAACTTTTTCCTTCGCGTAATCTGAAAACAAACTAGCTTGTTATATAGCTGTCAATGCTAATTAATTTACAATTGTGGTGGTCCATTACAGCTTAAGGAAAAGAACTTCACAAAGCTGTGCAGCACGAAGAGCATCTTGACGGTGAATGGTAGCTTTCCCGGGCCAACCATCACTGCTCACAAAGGAGATATCATTTTTGTAACTGTCCACAATCTTGGAACTTACGGTGTCACCATTCACTGGTACCTATTTTTCCACAAAGCAAATTAAGAAGTTCCATCATAGTTAAGATCTGTACGTAAAGGCAATCCATTGTTATTAGAAATAACTAGTTTAAGGGACAAGAAAGGGAGTTGCTTATTTGATCAGCATGAGTTAAGATTATTGAAGCTGCAACTCAACACGTTAGTTTCTAACCAGGGTTTTATATTGTTGAATTTGATTTATTTTTTGTCCAATTAACTATGTTAATAATGCTCAATATGTAACATTTCAAACAACTGTATATATAATCACTAAGCATTTGGATCAATTAGTAAGAGTTATTCTAAGTTAATCAAAGGTTATGGGTTTGATCTATTGAGAATGCAACATCGTAGGCGGTACGGTTGCGCTCACCCGGGGGAGGAACAGCATCTGTATTCTCCCCACAAAAATAGTTAATAGATCATTAGAAAAGTAAAGGAAAACAATATATATCAGAAAACGGGTCTAGAATATCTACTCATCTTAACACAATATGCTCTTCTCGGCCTATTTATTTGTATTATTTCTTTCATATCACTTAAAGTAAAAGGAACGTACAACAAAACGCAGGCATGGAGTGAGGCAACCAAACGATCCATGGTCAGATGGACCAGAGAACATAACCCAGTGCCCTATCCCTCCAGGAACAAGCTTTACTCAGAGAATCAATTTGGCTTCCGAAGAAGGGACTCTTTGGTGGCACGCTCACAGTGATTGGACTCGTGCCACTGTTCATGGGGCCATCGTTATCAACCCTCCTCGTGGAGCTTCTTATCCTTTCCCTAAGCCCTATGGCCAAGAAACCCTCATTATTGGTCTCTTCCCTTTAATTAATTTCATTCTTCATCAATTCGTTATCTTTCGAGGGACTTGTTTATTTTAAAAGAACATTCCTCTCTCAATAATATTGGTTCTTGTGTTATAGGGGAGTGGTACAAGGGAGATGTGATGTCAATCATAAAAAACGCTCTGGCCACTGGTGCAGAACCAAATGCTTCCGATGCTTACACCATTAATGGCCAACCGGGAGATTTGTATGACTGTTCTAACGGTAACGTATTAGGAAGTCTTATAAGTCATTTAAACACTTAAAAAAAGGCCAGTTTGATGAAAATAAATTACGTTTGACATGGTTTCACACGTAATTAACTTTTTTGCCAAAATGTAATTTTAAAATTGAAGCATCTTTTATCTCACTTTTGGTTCTTATTTTAACTTTTCTTCTGATTTGATTCTTCTGAAATTAGCCTTTAAATGCAACATTCAGATAAGTTTAGGTTAAATTAACTTTCTCTTGGAGCATATACAAATATAAATCATAGTACACTAGTTAATTTTTACCCAAACTTTAAGTTGCAGATAAAAGTTAGTTTTGCCAACTTTAATCCAAACAAACTCAAAGTTATCATGAACTAAAGTATTACCTTCGATTTTTATCATAAGAATTAGATAATTAATTTGTAAGTATTAACAGTTAATTATTTTAATAACTGTGTAGTGGTTTTCCATAAAATATATAAATCCCCTAAATAAGGGATGCTATGAAACAAATAAGTAGAAATTTAAAAGATAAAATAAATTGAAATATTATATTTAAAGTCAAATAAAATCTTTTTAGTTTGCACATATAGCACTGGAAATAATTAAAAATTAATTGTACGACATATCATTTCATTTTGTTGGGAATATAACAGGTAAAAATGATTTCTCTCTCTCTACAGGGACGACACACCGATTTTCAGTGGTACGAGGAAAGACCTACCTACTTCGTATAATCAACGCCGCCATGAACGAAGACCACTACTTCGGAATCACTAACCACACACTCACACTCGTAGGCACAGACGCAGCCTACGTCAAACCCTTCACCACCCCTTACCTTCTCATAACCCCAGGCCAAACCATGGACGTGCTTCTCACAGCTAACCAGAAACCAGGTCTCTATTATATGGTTGCTTCGCCCTTCCACGACGGCGCATCTCCATATGATAACACCACAGCCACCGCCATTTTGCAGTACACAGGAAGCTTCCATAATAATAATAATAATACTTCTTCTCATCATCAGCATCCTCCGTTGGTGTTTCCAGATTTTCCTGAGCATAATGACTCTTCTGCTGCTTTTAACTTCACTAAGAGATTGAGGGGTTTGGGGAGTAAGAGTCATCCCATTGAGGTCCCAAAGAAAGTGAACAAGAGGATTTATATGACAGTCGCTGTGAATAGTCTCGCATGCACTGCGAGTACTTGTTCTAGCACCACCAAGCTCGCGGCTAGTTTGAACAACGTCTCGTTTGAGATCCCAAGTATTGATATACTGAATGCTTACTACTGGTACGTACGTACTATATTTATAGACATTTGTCCATACTTCTCACTACTCACAGTTTATTCATGGTGATGGCTTGGTGGGTTGTTTCAGCGTTGAGTATGCGTCTGACTTTATTCAAGTTGACTTAATAAGCTTATTATTGGTAAAGTGAACCGTTTAAGCATATGGATAGATTTGAAAATTAAAACTAATCTGAGACATACAAATGGGTTGGTTTCATCGGAGCACATTTTGAACATAAAAATCTTGCAGTGAATGTTACTCCCTCTAATTCGAAACGTAGAAGCTATGGATTAATTGCATATATAGAGATTCCCATCAAAGTAAATATGGTTAAATAGGATATATAATTTCAAAAACAATACATATTTATTACAAATAACTAACTAAACTAATTTTTTTTATTATATGCAAATTATTTTTCTAGTCCTTATATTAAGGATCATTCAGATACTCCTACTTGATGTCTTATCCTATCCTAAATATGGAAGTTATATACTACACATGGTTTCCATCAAAATTAGTTAAGAAGCATATAATTAAATAGGGTAGTTTGAAAACTAACACATATTTATTATGAATAACTAATTTTTTTAATATCACTAAATTAGTTAACTAACATTTAACTAATCACATCTATCTCGAAGTGATTTACCCCATCTTCTAGCATTTAAAAAAGTAGTAATGTTTTAACACTATTACGAATTGATTTTGCAGGAATAAGAAAGGAGTTTTCACTAAAGACTTCCCAAAAGTGCCTCCACACTATATCAACTTCACAGATCCTAACAATAATGCATTTACGACCACAGGGACGAGAGTGATAATGCTGAACTACAACGACTCTGTGGAGATAGTGTGGCAAGGAACGAACAATACAATGAACACCGCTGAGAATCACCCAATGCATATTCATGGTTTCAGCTTCTATGTTGTGGGACAAGGTTGGGGGGTTTTCAACAATAAGACAGATCCTAAATCCTATAACCTCTTTGATCCTCCCGAAGTTAACACTGTTGGTCTCCCCCTCAATGGTTGGCTTGCCATCAGATTTGTCGCCAACAATCCTGGTATGTCTTTTAAATTATCATTCATATATAAGAATGCATGGCGACAGATAATATTCGAAAGACGTGGTATAGAGCTCCCCCACCACACATTCTATTTATAAGTCTTTTTTAACACGTATTATTTGAATGGAACTAGTTAGGGTGCTCATTTAGAGTGATGAACTCCCCCAACTCATGAGATTTTGATAGTCCATATTTGATATAGATAGTTGATATATGATTTTTTATGGAAAAACTTATTTTAATGATATAAAATCTAAAATAAAATTAATCTCTTAACTATCATATTTTCAAATGATTTTTATAAAAAAGTTGTTATCTTAAAAAATTTGATATGGATTATCCAGAATTAAATCTGGATGGTCCAGATATAATAAATTGGGGAAGCTCATCACTTTGACCTAAGAAAAACCTTACATTAAATTAAATCTACATTAAAACTTAACGGTTTTTCAACTTTACCCCTACGTAACACTCTTTGATAATAACTAAATTGCATCATTCGAAAAGTTGGGTAAGGATAATAAATATATAAAAAGCGCAACTTATTTTTCTAGAACAACATTATTTATAGAGGGTGAGTGGGGATGAGGAGAGTGGAAGAGAGATGAGGGATAATGAGAGAAAAAAGAGATGAGAGAGATATATAAGTAATTAGAGACACAATTGAAAAAAATGCAATAAATGATGAGATGGATCCAAACTTTACCATACATTAGAAAATTAGATCTTCACAATTTTCCACCTTATATTTTGAATCGAAGGGAGTTTATACTATATCAAAAAATCTATACAATAATAAATAGAGGGTAAAATTATACATTTATATAAAAAATTTAACAATGTGACTTATAAATAAAACAAAAAACTTTCTCTCTGCCTTGTACCTTTTAAGTAAGACTAGAGATATACGCTACTACTTGTGCATATACACATTAACATATAAATATTTTTTTTTTCAGGGGTATGGTTTATGCACTGTCACTTTGAGAGACACAGTAGCTGGGGTATGGACACTGTGCTCATTGTGAAGGATGGAAAAACCAAGGAAACAAGCATGCGTCCACCTCCTAAGTATTTACCTCCTTGCTCCAAATGAAGGCATTAATTAATCAATTACATCATTCTACAATAATTCTTCCAATCAATTATAATCGTCTGCAAATTAAATAAATCTGAGTTTGGTTTTGGACTCAGATGGGATTCAAATTCCTGAAAAATTTAATTACCTGTCAATTGTTTAAGAAATTTGTAATCCTCCAAATGGCTCGTCTTTAGAGCACAAACTTGTGCGTGACTTTCTTCTAGTTATAGATTAATTGTACTTGTCTATCTATTAATGAAGATTAATTGTAGTACATGTTAGTACTTCACACTTGTTATTGCACAATATATAAGAGCTAATTACTTTGATGACATGCATGTAAGGTCGCTCTCTCTCTCTCTCTCTCACTCTCACACACACACACCGTTAAGTGCCCGTTTGGTATGATGTAAATGAGCTAGAGAAATGGAAATGGAAGTGGCCTCTATGATCTAAGTTTGTTTGGTACACTTAAAGGATCATGGAATTGATCTCCATATAGAAGCTAATTCTATCAATTTTGATGGAATTAGCTTCCATCATACAATCCATGGAATTGTGAAAAATTCCTTGGAATTCAAGTTTTACCTCTTATTCTCTATCTCCTTTCAGACCTTGACCCATAGGCCTCACCATTAGCCTCCAACCACCTATGGCGGTGGCATCCTTTAGCGAGTGCGTCGACGATCCTTGGCCATCTGCGATGGTGACAGCAACGAGATACCCACCTCCTTCACAGATTTCTACCTCCTTCCCAAATCTTCGTCTTCGTTTTCTCCTTTTTGTCTTCGACTTCTCCGACGACGAAAGGGCGACTGAAGTTCATCTTCGTTTTATCCTATTTGTCTTCAACTTCTCTAACTCTGTCACCATCTCTGATAACAAGATTGACGGATCTTCATTTTTTTGGTCTAGATTTTCGATTTCTCTGATTTTTTTTTTGGTCACCATCTCAATTTTTGGTCTAGATCTTCAACTCTGTCACCATCTCTTTGTAACAAAGAATCATGCTTTGGTGTCCTCAAGAGGATGGACAACAGAATGTACGATGGGTGCGAAAGAATGAAGATGAAGTTGAAGTTGCTCAGAGAGATGACCAGTAGCAACCTTTCTTGTAGTTTATATTTGACACAGACTCATATTTTTATTTCTAATTTAAATACCGCATATTCAAGTTTCAACCACAATATTCATTTTTGGTGTTTCTTTTGCTTGGATTTATGATTGGATCATCAAAGATGTAGTGGGTAGTTCACCGGAGGTCTGTATAGGGTGGCTGAAAGGTGAGTAGAGAAGGTTTAGAGCCTTGTGATGGAGGAGAATGGAGAATGGAGAGGGGGCAAATATTTTTTTAAATTGTAAGGGCATTTTGGTCTTTTTACATAAAAATAAGGTCTCATTTCTAAAACATATCAAACGTACTTTTAAATCCTATATTAATTTTCATACCTATCAACAAATTATGTGTACCAAATAAGCCCTATGGCTTTGCATTTGAGCCATTCCTTGAAGAACACACTCCACTCTTTTGTTAAATTCTTAAAAGGAGGTGGTCCAAATAGATCATTCGAAGTTGCTCCAAGTAATAAAAAAATACAGTGGTTGGTTTATGGCTGTTAAAGCAAGAGATAGTAGAGTAAGGAGATAGCCAACAACCTTGTTTCTTTTTAATTTATCTTTTTTTAACACGGATAAAGCCTTTAATTTCACACTACCCAAATCAGTTGCAGAAACATTATGCTACGAATCCTCCAATCCCAAAGGTTTTTCATGATGAAAGCAAGTATTCGGCCTAAAATTTTTCACTCCCTTTTTGACCATTAGATTCTTTAGCATCAAACTTTAATGATTGAATTGCTTTCATGTTTCAAAAATTAACACCAAACTTTCAAGCGTACGTTCTTAATTCAAGGCAAATAACAAAATTTGAGTTAACGGTTTCAGCCAATTGTCCCAATAATTCGATGCTCATGATCCTCATGATGAGCATCACGTCTGTTCTTGATGAGATGATATTCAAACCATTCCAACATAATTTGGACACTATCCGTTCAATTATTCTTTGATTCTTAATTTTCAAGTGACGTTTTCTTAAAGGCAATGGAAACTTTTGTACTTTAGTTTTTGAATTAATTAAAATAGAATTATTAACAATATAAAAATTAAATTAAATTTCTTTTATCAAACCAGCCTATTTTTATTTCGATTGTTCAAACACAAAATTTCATTTAACAATCTAAGCTAAGCGTCTAAATTTGGTGCTCCTATCTTCCCGTTCCCGTTCCCGTTCCTTTGGACAGTTTAAAATTACATTTTTAAGCAATAAGATTTTTAAAAAAATTATTAAAAGTTTATTTTATGTTCTATATAGTCTTTATCAAAATAAGAATACTTACCATAAACAAAATGTAGACCATTCGATTTTCATTTACAGAGAAGAATATTTACGCTTTTATTTTAAGATGACCCTGAAATATGTTTGCACATTTCCATGAGGAAAATAAAATGTCAACTTTTACAGATATACATAAGTGATGATGTGAGCGAAAACTGAAAAGATGAAACTAATTTCCCGTAGCTCCTTAGACGCTTCTAAAAGCAGCTCACGTAATTAATTACCAAAAGATGTGGTGTTATTTTCTTCGTGTTAGTACTTTATTAGTTGATTAATATTCGGTCAGAACGCACAATAAAGTGACGGGCAGCAAACTTGTTCTCCATCAAGCAAACAAGGAATTTAAATCCTCGACGCAAAGCAAAGCAACGTAATTCCAGGGGAAGGCCAAAAAGCACAGGAAAACGGCGATATGAAGTGAAAATCTAAAGGCACTGGCGAAATGTAGTAATCCAAAAAAATAAATAAAATCACTTTTTGATAAGCCCTTTATCAAAAGTCAAAAGTTATAATAGACACATTAATTGATACGATCAACATGATTTACGGCTGGCTTTGTGTTAGTGAATCATGATGAGACAAATGCCAATGTTAATTAGTATTCTGATTCAACCAATGACACAGCACTTATTCTTGCATATAGGCAATTCCCTGATCAATTATTCTATCCTCCTTGTGCAGCATAATGTATTTTTTTAAAAAAAACATTGGCATCAAACAGCTAGTCTCTAGAAGCCACGTTGAAGTCTTATTTATTGAGATTGAGTGGAAAGGAGTAAAGTTGTCACAACAATTTATTACACTACCTCTAATCTTAAATATAAAATCTATCTGGTTTGTAGTGCAAAGCAAGGGCGGGCAAGGTTTGGGTAACTTTGCGCAAACTTTGAACTAGATCCGTACAAGGCATACATAAGGTTTGAGCAAGCACTACAAACTATATTTTCCATTTAGAATAGGAAGATATATTATATAATTGACTCTAATTTAGGAGAGTAGGATGATATATTATTAAAAAACGTTGCCTTTTTTTATTTGCCTTTATTCATTTGGTATCCGACGCTTTTTTGGATCTTATTACCAAGTATTCAAACAACCGACTAATTCTGACCGAGTATTTGTAGGACCTTTCGAGTGTTAAGTTCTTCCAACAAATTTTAACGTTACGACATCTAGGGTTCGAAACCAAAACCCTGTTTGTGCTAGTTGGACGCCTTCAGTGATCCAACAAGCACTTTTGGTGAAAATGCTGCTTTCAGTGAGAGTAAAGTGGGACCAAAGTGTCTATTTTATAATATTTGCACCGAAGATGAAGGAAAAAAACTGTCTGAGATATCCATCGCATCAAGAACTTGCCCTACATGTAGCTTGCAATTACGGCAAAATCTGAATGTCTTGGAACTATATATAAAGTTATATATGCATGTTTTGTTGCCTCTAATTACTGCCCGCTAATTACGAAGAGCAAGATAGATGGGAAATCACCTGAAATATCAAGCTTTGCTAATAGTTCTTCTGATGAGCTTCATGTTTTTTTGCAAGCAGAGCCAAGGCAACGTGGTTCATTATTATGATTTCATTGTAAGCCTCTAAATCTCAACTGTGAAAATTAGTCCCGTCTTTAATTTTTTTTCCATGACTTGATAATTTATACTTATTATATATACCGTCAAACTTATTTTTGTTTGAAATGTGAATATTGATGAAAATTAACTATGTATAATAGGTGGAAGAAAAGAATTTCACAAAGTTGTGCAGCACAAAAAGCATATTAACAGTGAACGGGAGCTTTCCAGGGCCAACAATTCGAGTTCAGAAAGGTGATACAGCTTTTGTTACAGTCCACAATAAGGGAACATATGGGGTCACTATTCATTGGTAAGTAATTATTTTGCCCATGAGTGAATGATGAGAAACCTAAATTTCCTCAAAATTACGATATATATTTGTGTATATACTGTAAGATACTGATGTGGTTTTAGAGGGAATTAAAAAAACAGGCATGGTGTTAAGGAACCAAGGGATCCATGGTCAGATGGACCGGAGAACATAACTCAGTGCCCTATCCCACCAGGAACAAGCTTCACTCAGAAGTTGACATTCACGTCTGAAGAAGGAACACTTTGGTGGCATGGTCATAGTAGTTGGACTCGTGCCACTGTTCATGGTGCTATCCTCATCTTCCCTGCAAATAACAACTCCTATCCTTTTCCAGAGCCTCATGCACTGGAAACTATCATCATTGGTCAGTACTACACTTTTCAATGTTAATTATTAAGCATTAATGTCATTCGTTTAATTAATTTCTGCCAACTTCATGATGATAAATTATTCAAAGTGATCGATGTGCAGGGGAATGGTACAAGGGGGATGTGCAGCAAATAATAAATTCAGCTCTCGCAAATGGCGGCGAGCCCAATATATCTGATGCTTACACCATCAATGGTGAACCTGGAGACTTCTATAATTGTTCAAGAGGTAGTATGTACTACATTCTGTCATGATGAGTCTTATCACATAAGGAAGGTTACCTTGAAGCAAGGATCTTACAAGATCTTAGGCTCTTCAATTCTAATGGCTAGTGTGATTCTCCCGAGGATTTGCACACATTATGCTATCTCATTAGTCATAAACTTCTGAAGTAGATATTGCTGGTAATGTGAACTTTACATATAGTGACCACCAAAAAGGGGGTTTTAATATCTAGCCGTTGCTTCAATTTTCTTTCCCAGGAAATCTTAGACAAGTTAACCATCCTTTTGACAGCTAAATTACCCTCGACTAAGTAATTTTCAAACCCATATATCCTTTAATTAGTTTGATATCTGATCCATTTAATAGATAGAGTTGATAGTCTCTAATCATAACTTGAATTTCAAGTTAAAGGACTAGCTTAGCTGTGAAGCAACTAATGGAACCGAATCCCAATTTATTGATTCGACTCATAATATATATTGTGCAGAAACAACTTATCGTTCATTGGTTGATTACGGGAAGACTTATCTCTTTCGCATAATAAATTCTGCTATGAACGAAGAACACTTTTTTGGGATTGCTCATCACAACCTCACAGTTGTGGGAATCGATGCATCCTACACAAAACCGTTGAAGACCAACTTCATCATGATCGGGCCAGGACAAACCATGGATGTGCTCGTCACAGCAGATCAGACCCCTAATCAGTATTACATTGCTGCTTCTCCCTTTTATGATGGAAATGCCCTCTTTGATAATTCTACAACAACAGCAATTCTTCAGTACAAAAATCACATTAATAATACTCATAGTTATTCCAGTTCAAATAATTTATCATCTTCTGGAGATATTCCTTTCCCTGTGCTTCCTGCTTTGAATGACTCAGGAACAGTGTTTAACTTCAGCAAGAGATTGAGGAGTTTGGCCAGTAAAGATCATCCAGTAGATGTTCCCAAAAATGTCAATAGAAGAATTTACATGACAGTGTCTGTAAATGTGTTGCCTTGCCCTAATTCAAATTGCTCAGGTCCTAATGGAACTAGACTCGCTTCAAGCTTGAACAACATAAGCTTTCAGGTTCCCAACATTGATATTCTACAAGCATACTATTGGTATGTCTATGATTTCCAGTTCACACTAAAAGAAATCTAAGAACTGATGCTCGTGGTGCAGAAAAAAGTCAGTTGAATGCCAAGTACCATAAAAGACAAGGATCAAAACTAAAACTCATTAAAATACACGCATTAGATGAGTTTTGGTATTGGTCCTTGTGCTTAAGGATGTTAACTTAGACCAAGTCCTTATAAAAAAAATAGAGATAAAAAACCATAATTTCAAACTATAGATGTCTAAACTAAAAATCAGTCAAATTATAATGACCATTAAAAGTATTAACCCTTTCTTTTAAATTCCCTGGAATTATTTATTAAAAAATGCAGGAACATCTCTGGGGTATTCACTGAGGACTTTCCAGTAGAACCACCATTGTATTTCAACTTCACAGGAGACGTGGGAAACACGACAACATTAATCCCAAGTACTGGAACAAGGATACTAACGTTGGATTATAATGATGTTGTGGAAATAGTGTGGCAAGGAACGAGTCTTCTTTCAGCAGAGAATCACCCTCTTCATCTTCATGGCTTCAGCTTCTATGTGGTTGGACTTGGCCTTGGAAATTTCAACAACGTCACAGACCCTCTCTCCTACAACTTAGTTGATCCTCCACTAGTTAACACCTTTGGTCTTCCCAAAAATGGGTGGGTTGCAATGAGATTTGTCGCTGATAATCCTGGCAAGTTCTCTTAACTTCTATCTATTATTCATAGCTAGGTTTCTGCAATAGTTAAATATATGACTGATTTACAGGTAGTATATATTAGTTAATAGAATGAAAGTGCCTTACAATTTTAAATGGAGGGCGAGTAATAT